>JAUCNO010000585.1:4069019-4095094 GCA_032353835.1 Enteromius viviparus | reverse complement strand
TAAATGATGTAAAAATCATATATATATATATATATATATATTTTTTTTTTTATTATTATTTTTTTATTATTATTATTTTATTTTATTTTTTTTAATTGTAATTTAAATAAACTTATCTTAATATAGAAAATGTACCGCAACCACTGAAAGTTAATTTCTATTATGTTTAACTATGGTTTATTATGTAACACTATGTGAAAGGTTGTACCTGGGAGTTTTCAGCCATGGTGGGCTACATTAAACGCGCATTCCCACAAACTCAGCTCATCGTGGTTGGCTTCAGTCTGGGAGGGAACATCGCCTGCAAATACCTAGGTGAGAATCCAGCCAATCAGGAGCGAGTGTTGTGCTGTGTCAGCGTCTGCCAAGGATACAGTGCTCTGAGGTGACAACGTTTTTTTAACTTATGCACTTAATATACAATTCTAAATATGTAATTTTGACAGCTTGCCTTTCTGTTTTATTTGTTTGTCTTTAGGGCTCAGGAGACATTTCTACAGTGGGATCAGTGCAGAAGACTGTACAACTTCCTCATGGCAGACAACATGAAAAAAATCATTCTGTCTCACAGGTAACTTTTTATTTATGTGAAATATCTGACTCTGATTAATGGCCACTAAAGTGGATGATTGACACATGTTCCTGGGAACCAATTTCGTTATATCCCGAATTACCCTGTGAAACTGAGTCAAGAAATCTGTCCTGTAGGGCAAGTCTATTTGGAATGAGCTCTAGCAATATGGAGGCTGCCAACCTCAGCCGTCTGTATACGGCCACTTCACTCATGCAGATTGATGACAACATTATGAGGTACTTTAAAAGCTTTCATAAGACACTGCATCTTATGTTCCCATAATGATCATGATGTCTCTATTAGGAAGTTTCATGGACACAACTCCCTAAAGGAGTACTACGAGAAGGAAAGCTGTGTGCATTATATTCACAATGTAAGTAACATTATTGAAAGCCAGTTATAATCAGTCATATTGTTCTTTTGAAAACCATAATTTTATATGTCTCTCATATTAGATCAGCGTTCCTCTCCTCTTGATGAACTCCTCAGATGATCCATTAGTCCACCAGTCACTGTTGACCATACCTCGCACACTAGCAGGTATTTATATATAATTTTTATTCATCCATTTTTATCCATCTTTGGCAAGAATAGTTGATGGATGTGTCAAGTGGCTTTTAGCAAGCAAAAAAGCAGCCGTTAAACATAAAGGACCTACCAACGAAGTGTTAAAAAAGTAATGTGTCTTCAACACATATGGCCTAATAGTGCTTTTAGGTGCTCATTAAGATGTTTCTAAGATCCTGCATTGGACACCTGTGCTGAATTTTTCAGTGCCATCTGATCTTTCCTCTGTGATTATTTATCAGATTACTGCCGTCAGCTTTTTCCTTCAGCCTCAGGTGAAAGAACTCCTATTAACAAGCCTAACTGCCTCGCACTAAGGAAATATAGGACACCTAATTTTCTTGAGCTTCAACAGAACTTTAAAGTTGATGAATATTTAAAGAGGCCATGACATGCAGTCTTGCATATGAATTTGTATTGATTATTTAGTATCCTAAGTATATGTCTAATTGATATTTAATGCTGTTAAAGGAAGATTCCACCCTTTTACCATATTCCAATATGTTGGTCTAACCTTCCCTCAACTTAAGACAAGTTGATAAATATCTCTCCCATCTCAGCTGGAAGAGCACTTCAACCTCGACGCAGTAATATCATTACTCCTTGGATGTATTGGGAGAGGTAGAGGGGGAGTTTTTAGAAGTGATGATATTACTGCTCCAAGTTCGAAGTGCTGCAAAGTGCTCTTCCGCCATCTTTTTTTATCCGCTTAAAAAATTGCCACGTTTTATTTTGTGTCACCATACTTACTCATGTAACTAGTCACGTAACCATCTTTAAATAGAGAAAAAACATGGAATTGTTTGGTGGCTTTTAAATTCATTCCTGTTTGGATCCTAAGCTAAGCTAAATGGAGCTAAGCTAAATGCTAACAGTGGCGCCATGCGCTAAAGCAATTAACTGCACGCACTGAGACAGGAGAGATATGTACATATGAAAAAAATAGTGGAATATGGGAAAACGGAGTTTTCCTTTAATTAATAATAAGGTGCATTTATAATAAGATTGAGAACCAATTCGTATTATAAATACAATGTGAATTGAATACCGTTTTCAAGTACTCTGACAAAGATTCCTTCACTACAGTAGCACCACAATCTGATTCTCAAATAATTGTCTTATAAACTGCTTTTTTAGTGAATCAAAGGTGTATTCTGCTACCAGTGTAGTCCAATTCCTCAACAAATGCCTTTCATGAATCAGTCTTTGTAGTACATTAAAAGCTTATTTCGTTACTAGTGTAGTAATTTCTTAAACAAATGCCTCTTATAAACCAATTCTGTCTGAATCCGTGAATCAAAACGACATTGCATGACCAGTGTAGTCAGATTCGTAAACAAACGCCTTTTGTGAATCAGTTATTTTCAGTGAACCAGAGGCATACTTCATGACCAATATTGTCAGATTCCTGAATAAATGCCTGTGAATCAAAAGTATACTGCACAACCCGTAGTCAGTTCCTAAATGAATGCCTTTTGTGAGCCGATAGTGAATCAAAAGTATAATGTGCTGCTAGTGTAGCCCGATTTCCTCAACATATACCTCTTGCGAATCAGCGCTTTTTAGTGGATCAAAGCATATTTTGCAACAAATGTAGTTTAATTCATAACGAGTGTCTCTTGTAAATCTTATGCTCTTATGACACTTCATTATTAAACATAAATATCATATCATAAATATAATGTGACATAAATTGAATGTATTTCACTTTTTATTGAATCAAAAACACTTCATTTTCTGATTAAATGACTGAGTCAGTTCTTTGTAGTGAAAAACATGCAGTGCAGCAAGTATAGTGCAGTTCCTAAAATAATGGCTCTAATGAGCCAAAAATTTGTGAATTTAAAAACATAGATCTAGAATGAATGTTTTCCTCTAAAAATATGCTATAAATACATTAAAATAGCTTTCAGTGTGTTGCTATGGTTTCTCCACAGAAAAGAAGCAAAATGTGATCTTCGCTCTGACGCTACACGGAGGTCATCTCGGCTTCTTTGAAGGCGCTGTTCTTTTTCCTCAGCCTCTTTCCTGGATGGACAAAGTCATAGTGAGTTATGCCAATGCTATCTGCCATTGGGAGAAACACAGGCCGGCGTGCCAGTAGGAAAAGTAATGCCTTGTGCATCACTAAGCATGGTGTTCTCGTTTGCTCTGAGTTGAGGTGGTTTTGATGGTTTCTAAAGGTCTGACTCACTAGAGTTTGCTCTGACCTTCAAGCAGGAATTTGAGAGAAAGCACATATGGTAATAAATTACACTTACCATAAGTTGCGACAGATGTCAATGGTTTATCGCTACAAAGCCTGACAAACTGTGCAGAGGGATTCAGAAAATGTTTTTAAAAAAGGTTATAGTGAACCTTGTGAAAAAAACATACTGTACTTGGTAAGAGAAAAAGACTAATACCTGTTGTAACTAACACTAAATTCACCAGCTGTCATTATCATAGATTTTTCTATACTATGATGTCAGCATATCTTAAATAATAACTCAATCAAATGACCTTTGTGAGATGTTAAAATTTGATTAGTTTAGAAATGATTCATATTTAGTGATGAGTTCAACAGAATTAGCAAATTTGGACGTACATTTGCTTTTGAATAGTCAGTTGGCCTTATGTTTTACTGGTACTTTTTGCTGCTATTTATATTAAATGTATTTAATAAATTGAAAAACAATTGAAGCAATAATCTGAAAATGTCTCCCGTTTATTAGCGTCTTTTAAAACAATCTCTTTGTCGTTCTCTGTTGTTATACAGGACAAATAAACATCAAACATTTTCATTTAACATTAAACCAAAGTAAGAAGAATGCCAGTGTTTTAGAAGTGGTTTAGCCTTTTCTCATCACGTGTTATATTTTTATTTAACTAAGCGGTTTAAGTCCCTTCTTGACAGTATATAACAACTGGAATCAGACAATATCTATTCCTAACATGTTTATTTTTATTTTAGTATTCTAACTACTTTTATTTTATTTCACTTTCTATTAGTGCTGCCAAACACATTTAAAATAAAAATATATGCGTGCGTACTGTGTATATTTATTATGCCTATATAAATACACACATGAACTTATATATTTAAGAAAATGTGTTACATTTGTATATGAATTATAATTATATATAATATAAATTATATACATATAAATATTACATGTAAATATTTTTAAAATATGAAAATTAGTGTATTTATACATAGTAAATATACAGAGTAGGCAAGCATATATTATGTAACCAAAAACGTTCATTTTGAATGCTACCAATCATGAGTGACAGCACTAATTTATATTAACTATTAATTTAAATTATGGGGTTGATGTTTTTTTTTTTTTTTTATGTTTAAGCTTTGTCCCACATTTTGGTAATTTTGCTAATTTTCAACACCATTATTATCTGCTCAGGCTGATCTTTCACTCTTAATGAATTAATGAATTTTTAAAATTGAAAGCCTTTTTTGTACCCAATTTGTGGAAATATATATTTTTTGACTAGATAGATGTGGCACTCAAGTACAAAGTTTGACATTCAAAAAGCTTTTTATTTGTTTTCTGTTACAGGAAATACATGACAATGTAATAAAGTTGTCATTTTGTTGTTCAAATGTGCACTTTCTTTATAATGAAAATTTATGTACTCACTTTAACTTTCTATAGAGACTTCTCCATTCAAAACATCATATATTCTTACAATTATGTTTTAAACATTTACTGGGTTGAGTATTTTTCCATTCTCATTTAACAAGAGAAACAACTGGTCTGCCATGTGTTCCAAAAGAATATCTATTTTATGGGTTAAATCTGAAAAGGGGGCCCTGCCCGAGATTAGTAAGGAATGTCAAGCACTCCAATAGAACATACTGTGACAGAAAACTAACTGACCGTATCTGTTTCATTCCTCTTTATTGACATCTGGAGACTTTTCCAGTAAGCTGGTTGTTTGGTATGGGAAAATCTCTATGCTGCTGGGTTCACTCTCAAAAAATAACAACAACACATTCGATCATTCTGTAATACAATACAACTAACATATCACATGGTCGCTTTCTTGTGTGGCGACACATAAAAAGTGCCTAGTCAAAGAGATGTGCTGCTGTGACCTTTCCGTCGTATTTGCCGCCTTTCCCATTGAAGTCTGAAGGTAGGATTTCAGCATCAAACTCCTTGAAGTAGGTCTCCAGCTCATCACCGTGGACGAACACCTTCAAAGACACAGAAAGTCAAAACCGCTTCCTCATCCAAAATGTTTCATCATCTTGTTTTCCACAATTTACCCTTTCCAACAGTTTGCTCTTCATCAGGGGTTTGACAACATTGTAAGTGGTGGTGAAGTACCAGGGCTGGTGGATAAAGTGAACCGCTTTGAAACGTGCAGGGAAAGAGTCCTGCCAAACACAAGGAAAAGCAACAATGTGGAAAGAAGAATGCTTATGTGTTATTGCTGTCCTTTTGGACTTATACTGCCACTTAGTGGCCTGTTTACAGCATTACATAAACGCAATTAATGATCAATTATGCACTATTCGTTCATGATTGAGTAGCCTATTATTATGCGGTTTTAAGAACTAATACAGCTATCTAAAGATAAAAGCTGATGCATCACCTGCAACATGTCCACCATTTTCTTCAGCTCTGTGGGCTTGATGCCAGAAGCTTGCTGCATTGTGAAACCCTTAAAATTTTCAATGATGCAAAAGCCGTTAATCTGAGTCTCCTCATTTTCCAGAAGCTTCTCCAGGATCACACAATAGGCTCTGAGGATCTGGAACATACGCAATGTCAATACACCTAACAGACCTGACCCTAAAGGTATTCTTTTCTTTAAAAAACAGACCTTCACCTTCAGGACACCAATCAGTATGCGAACGTACTACCAGTTTAGCCTGTTATCATTGAAAAAAAAATCACCTCGTCAAAAGTGATCTCCTCATAATCCCAGTTCTCAATGTTAAAGAGCAGCACCACACGGCCGTATTTATCTCTGCTGGACAGGATCCCTGGGTAACCGGCCTCAATAGTGCTGCGGACAGCCTCTGGGGTCAAGTTTTCAAAGAGTTCAGGATAGTCCCGTCTGAAGCGCACATAACCTACGGGACAATAAAACCAATAGTAGCGTGTGTAGGGTGAACAGCCTTCCAGTGGTAGCATTGGTAAAAAATAAAATCCAAAACTATTTACCCTTCATGAGTTCATAGGCTCTGTTAATTTCATATTTTCTGGCACGGATGAACCTCACCAGCATGGTATCGGGTTTTTCCCCAAAAGTGTCCTGAACACCTTTAGCGAGTTCGTCTCCAGTATCTGCTTTCTCTTTCATAATACCTCTGAGCTCCTTCACGGCTGACACTCGTTTCTCATCCGTCTCATTTAGCTCATCTTTTGCCTACAACAACATCACAATTTAAAATATTCATAAAAACACAACAAAGTAGTAAAGTAGCAATTTCGAGAATGAAAATGTGCAGTAAAGCCAGTTAACTTGATAGGAGATGCTGTTGTGTAGTGATAATTTGCCACAGTGATGCTAAATGGCTGCTAGGTTGTTACTAAAGTGTTTATTTTGTGTGGTTAAATAAAAAATATCAAAGGAGTAGCCGTGCAATATGGCTGCATATGGACAAGCCATAGGCCTTATCACAACGTGCCGATATACAGCCGGATTGTACTGCTACAAGTGTGATATTGCATTTATACCACAGTTTGATGGCACGATTGTATGAATTCAAAAGAAAAAAAAAAAAATTCTTTAAAAACCCTCTTTGTGCAGACATACTTCTTTTACTGCAGAGTGCCTGGCTGGCTCATAAAAACATTTCTCTAGTCGCCATCTAATGACAGAACAATGTAACTAATCACCATCACGAACACACAAACATACCGTTTCCCATTCACTAAATACTTACTGAACTTACTATGAATATTACTAGCTGCATAATAGTTAATAAACAACAGCAATGGCTGTCAGCGTATGGTAGTAACAATGCAATGCATGATTACCCAGCCAGCCCACTAGGGGGCACTCCAGAAGTGATGTATGTGTAAGTCAATGGAAAACAAGTGAAGAAGTATGTTACTAGAGAGAGATATAAGCATAGACATATATGTCTATGGATATAAGTTGTGCTATAATTCTTAATTAATAATTAAGGCAGCGCCCTGATATACTACAGAAGTCAGTTTCCACCACTGAATAAAAAATAAAAAAAGGTTATTGTGATTTTTTTTATATAACAAATCTGACTTTTTTCTCAGAATTGCGTCATACGAACTCGCAATTCTGACTTTTTTTCCTCAGAATTGTGAGATATAGAAAGTTGTGTCAGAATGCTCTCAGAAACTGACTTTATAATATATTTATAAAGTCATTAATTCATAGTTAATGTCACGCAATTCTGACTTTTCTTTCTCGCAATTGCGACTTTATAACTTCCAATTGCGAGCCTATATCTCAGAATTCTGAGATAAAAAGTAACGATAACCTTTTTTTTTATTATTATTATTATTCAGTGTTATATCTAACCCTAACCCTAACAGGCGTTCTAACAATTTATCCTACCTTATCAGATATGGCTACCTTCTATGAAAAAATAGGTAGTACAGTTTGATATAAGAAAATGCTACCTGTTAAATTATGTTTTATTAATGTCTACACTTCAAACAACCCTAAACCTACCCTTACTGTTAATGCAAATATAGTAATTATGAATGCAATATTGAGGTGCGCATGCGTGGTGAGCGTAAGTAGGACAGATTCAGGGTGGGATGATTTTATAGAACACCGGAAACAGGCTTCCATAGATATACAGCATTGAAGTTACATAAAAGAGACTATTTGCTCTGAAACAAATAATAGATTAACGAAACCAAAGACAGCCTGTTTAGCCAAAATTACTAATTATATCTCATATTTAACCACTATAGAGACATCAGAGCCGATGGTAAATTCCAAAAGATCTGGCTGATACCTCTTGAAGCGTTAAAATGAATTTATATGTTTATTAACAAAACGCATATTTGAAGTCCAAACAAGTACTAAAACTCTTAAAACTACATCCTGTGACAGAAAAACTATGGTTCAAAGTGATAGTGTCTTTGGGCTCGGTGTGAAAAGTGGCACAAGCAGAGTGATACAGATGGTGAAACGGTTGGAGTTCTGTTATCAATAGAATATCACACTCCTCTCAGCCAATCAGATTCGAGGATCAGAAAGAACCATTGTATAACAACAGCAAAGCTTGACTTACCTTAGCAATAGCTAATTCATATTTAGACAGCTAAAATTTGCTTCGTTTACTCTAAATGTGTATATTTTATACTTTCCAAAGACTCGCTCACACCTTCTGCATCGTGTGGTCAGGTATTTGGGCACAGGGTCCGAACACCGGCCCGTGATCTTTGACCGAGAGGTGCTCCAACTTAGCCCTGAGGGCCTGCTCCTCCTCCGACACCATCCGAAATGTTCCACTCTATAAAAAATGATGGAGAAAGAATTATGAAAAGATGCTAATCCTGAGTTCAAGCAAACACTTTAGTTTAGTAGCCCTAATCAATGGAAGCTAGTGTGGGCCAGTGCTAAGCTCATTCACATGAACTGCATAAAGCCTAAAACCGGTCTGAGATTGGGGATAAGCTGCTAATGTACGTAGCTCTATCCCTAAACACTAATATCTGACTTGTTCTCAAAACATTTGTTCACCAAATGTAATGGTTCGAAGGAGCCTGGGTGAGATCACATGTTGGGTGACATAACAGGGTCTTAAAGCTTCAGTAGGAAATACTTTACTAATGGAAATTTAGTTAGTAAGCAAATGCAAGACTGAATGAGGTTTAACAGTTTATAAAGACAAAAAATAAATGTACTTACAACAACAGCCATTGCTTCAGATGCTCAGTGCAACTTTCTGTGGAAAGAGAGAAAACAGGGAAAATGCTTTGATTACAAAAAGAAAAAATAATAAATAAATAATAATAATTAATGCTCAGGTCCCCAGATGATGATGATCTTCCTTACTTTTATTTAATAAAATGTTATATGCATAAATACCCAATTATACAAAGAAATTTGACAAAGAAATATTAAGCATGATATAATAAAGAAAACAGGTAGTTTAAGAAATTAAATGTGGCTTTGTATTGTCATTGTACTTTTTTTACTATTAGAGTAATACAATATTAAATCAATAAAAAAAACTAATAAAATATATAAAAAAAACATTTTTAAATAATATAAAATATATTTTTTTAAATCTTATTTTAACAATTATTTTATTATTTTGTAATCAAAATTCTAATCAATTAATATGGCTTCTGACCGACTATATTCATCTTGAATCTCAAGTAAATGTAACTTGTCATAATTTTGATATTTGTACTTGAAATTAACACTAAAATACTGAATGAGATTTTCATTTTCGCAATGCCTGCAACATTTAATGCCATGACTTTAATTTAAGACTTTCTGTTCATTTTCAAAAGAGATTTTTAAGACCTGCAGAAACTCTGTTAAGAAAATGTCAAAATAATGAAACAAATAACTGGAATTTTATTGGAAATAAAAACAATATTAAGCATGTTTAATACCTTTTTAATACGTTAACTTTTACGTTTTCTAGTAAAATTTTTGTGGACTCCCAAGAAATCCTTTATGTCCACCTGGCAGTCCCCGAAATTCAATTTTAAGAGCAGATGACCGAATTTGATACGTTATATAATTGGGACATTTCTTGCTATTTCACAGGCCTTCCAGCTTGTGTTAGCATCCAACAGTCTTGACATGTTGAGATGAAAAATGCACTAAAAACACTGAAAACGTTGAAAGTGAAAAAAAAAAAATCTCCCAGATTACAATTCATTCTACATTATTACAACCACCAGAACACTTTTAAAGAGAATTAATCATTTGTATTTTAAGTGTTTCCCAACATACATCCTGATGCATGACATAACAAATCCCACGCTCTATCCTAGGAAACAACACTTACCAGTCACAATGCAGAGCTGCTCAAGCCACCAGAACTGAGTGAGGTGAGCAACAGCAGCCTGCAATAATTTGTAGTGTGACCTGTGATGGATTAACAACGTCATATGGATTATGCAGAGCAGATTTGATGTTAATCAGCCAAAAACATTGAGAAAAGGAGCAAAGAGAACATTGACCAATATCCTGCAACCAATAGCATCATGTCTCTTTAATCAAGAGGAACCTTCCATGACCCCAAACACATTGTGTGATTAAAAACAATAACAGGGAGTTTATGAGAAAGAGTGTGTCCGACATATTAGTGGTTAATAATATTAGAGGTTAAATCCACTGACCAATAAGATTTGACTGGATTCCAGCACCAGTGAAAACCATGTGCTGGCAACGTGAATTGTTTCTGGAAATAGACCTTTAACACAAAGCCGTGTTCAAATGCCAAGATACAGATATAGGCTTTTTTTTTATTATTATGAAATAATGCATTAGTTTAATTTATCTCTACATACAAATAGCTAATCAAACGTTATTTAATACCATAAATGCTTTATATGTTTATTTTTTCTTTACAATACAATGACGATATGTGAAAAAAACTATAAAATAATATTTTTGCAAAAAGCAAAATACTAGTTTGTCGAATAATTTTTTATATATTTCTAGAGAGCATTCTCTCTAAAACTGCTCTGGAAGGATATTTATAGTTAAAATGGCGTACAAGTAAATTATGAATTATGTAAGTGAATTAAAAATCAATAAAAAATAATAAAAAATAATTGCTACATAAAATTATAGATTAAATATATATATATAAAAAATAATGAAAACGTATTAGTTTAGGCCACACACAAAATTCAAGTACTCAAAATTCTGGTATTTCACCCTCAAACGTCATGGCAATGTTTCCCACTGATACATTGATCGGTGCGGTGGCCATAATCCTGTAAAGCAGGATTTAGCCTTTGAATGTGAGGGTCTGTATTACTAAAGCAGTGATTGCAGCACAATGGCCGTCTCTGTGCTACTAGAACTGCACAGTGTTTATTTTAGGTCTTTTGATTAAAGGCATAGCTGACAGACAAAATTCGTTGATTCATTATTAGGCGGGTATATCGTTTCAGCCAAGACAGAATCTTCAGATCAATAAACATTTACACGACAGCTTATAAGACAATGCATTACATCACAGTTTCAATCCAATCCTGGTCATGTGCGGCCAAGTGAGAGCTTGCATCACACTGTAGTCTTTACACACCTATTCAAAACCAAGTTTTTTTTTTTAAAGTTTTGAAACTTACATCTTAACAATATAACTATTGTTTGAACAAAGAAAAAAGAGGGAAAGCAGTTTCACAAAGGCCACTGGGGTCAGGAGAGGCGTAACGTGGGCTGGACCAAAATATAGGCCTATTTACTGATAATTGAAGTGATCATTTTGCTGTCAGAGAGGCACATGCAGGTAAACATGGTGCTCAAAGAAAATAACTTTTGCCTCTTTATAGGCCTTGAACAGTTAAATACTGTACACACACCTTTATGTGTCAAAATGTCCATGTTTGCAGGTATCCAAATAAACACTAGGTCTTAGGTAAAACTAAACACATCAGAAAGATAACATGTAAACATATATTGGATCCGGGAAGCTCAAAGTGACAGCAGTATCACAAGAAAAGAGAAAATCTCACTGCTATTTGTTCTACTGTAGTTGTTTTGATCCTGCTGCTTGTAAATAGTTTCTTCTTATTTAATCGCTCACTGTTTACTTGTCTTCAGTAAGCTTGAGTGTTTTTGTGATATTTACACTGGTAACAATAATTATAACATTTCAATGGCTTTGAAAAATGTAAGCTTTTAAAGACCCATATTAAAGCAAAAAAAACTATATTTTGATATTGCTATCATTAAATAAAAAAATACTCATATTGTGATTTAAGATTTTGGTCATATCTCCCAACCCATTCTATAACACTATGGAAGTCAATGGCTACTGTAAACTTTTTTTAACACAAGATATTCATACAAGTTTGAAACAAGATGGGGTTGAGAAAATTATGACTTTGTTTTTATATGAATTATCCCTTTAAGATGTGATCGTGTTTGAGAACATTTTCCCATAATCTTTATTTAGATCACAGTTGTTGTTTGTGGTGCATGTTTAATAATTGTTGCAGTTAGCCAATCAGTGAGTAACTTGTATGGTGATTTCCTTGTGACCTGTAACGTGTTCATAACCTGACAGTTGGGGTCAGTTGCTTTAAAATAGCCTAGATCATCTTTGTATTATTAACAGATTTTTGTAACTGGATTATTGTTATTTTTGTTATAGTTAATTGGGAAGCTGTAGGGAGAGGGTGCCTTTTTCTTTTACCCATGTTTATTCCTGTTTTCAGTTAGTAAGGGAGTTGAGGAAAGCTTTCTGTTGTTTATTTCTTTTTTTTTTTACTTGTAGGTCATTTAGACTCCCCTAAAACAGTTCGACTGTGTTTTGTTTATTATGTTGGCCTTGGCCCTCTCCTGAAGTCATTTATTGCTCCCATATTGTAGAAACCAGTTAATAAAATTAACATTTCTGGGGCAGTGGAATGAAGTGATCCTTCCACTTTAACTTTAATTTCTTCATTATACATTTTATTTCTTTTGTTACTCTCACTCCCACCCTTAAGGGAAGAGGGTCGTCACAAACACCTTATATTTAAAGTTTTCACATGACAGTGCTTTTTAGATGAACAGTATTGTCAGTATGACAACATATGAGTGGTCAGTGCTAACCAGCAGCATAACGTCACTAACATAACATACACATTAATAACATTGATCATACAAATGAAAACTCACAATGGAGTTATTCCCTAAAATGCAGTTGTGCAAATTCAGAAACCTGTTATTAACCTTAATATTTAAAATCCCTTAATAATACTTTTACAAAGTCAAAGTTTAAGTTACTTAAACCTTTTAAGTTCAAGTTAATGTTCTTCGACATTTCTTTATTGACTGTTAACATGTTTAGAAAAGTTTGAAGTTTAAATAACGTTAACAAACTAGGACGATTCCTAGCACTGAGTTTGGCACCATTATCCTAACTCTTGGTTTTAGGGGCTGCAGTCCATTATGCTTTCTGGCCAGTATTCATCCTGCATGTAGTGCTTAAGGTTGTTTTTGGGGTTTGAGGTATGGTTGGTGTCCAAATCCTGGGACAGGAGGATGTTCTTTTCCCACTGGTCCTCTACCAGCTTATACAGGTCCATGGTAGAACAAGCGTCCTCTACAGAGCAGTGACCCATTCTTCCTGACTAAAAGAAATACCCGTTATGTAAACATCAAGCAGCAAGTAAAGAAAAAAACTTATATACAGTACACCAAACTTGATGTTCCAACATTATTTAAAAAAAAAAAAAAAAGTCACCTGCTATACAGTCTTACCTGTATGGTCCTATTGAGAAGTTTCTCAGACAGATTCTTCAAGGAGACATGGCATGTAATGGAGGGGTCATACAACTCTTGCAGCAATCTACAGGAACTGGTATCTCTAATCATGTGTCGTGGGATGGAGATGTAAAGAACCCTGAAATCATTAAATAAGGCATGGCCCACAACAATCTTCCCTTCGAGGATGTTGATAATCTGGAGAGAAAAAAAAATGTTTGAGTATATAAGCATGCACATATGTGTGTGTGTAATAATAATTATTCAATTATTATTTAATAATAATAATAATAATTTAAATAATTATATGTAATAATTAAATTATTATTCAATTATTGTTCCTTATTAAGAAGTAATAAATTTGGTAATGTATTAAATGATACATCTTTCATGGTTTCCTTGTTAAAAAAAATATAATATAAAATGTAATAAGATTCTAAATTATCCAAATAATTCAAATAAAAAAAATACAAATAGAAAATGGGTAGTATTATCAACGTGTCCTTTGGTGTGACAAAAAAAAAATTATAATAATAACAACTGCTGTCCTGCGGTTTATTTTTTTCTTCATTTTTGCTACGTCACTCCATAGGTTCAGTTTTTATTTGTCAATTACCCATATATTATCTAAATCAAGTATTTTATAAAAAAAAATAATGATGATAGTACGAAATAATGTTGAAAATGAATGTACATTTATTTAAAACAACTATTATTTATTTATATTTTGTTACTGTAAATTATAGAAAACAGAAATTGAAAAAATATTAAACCATACTTAAAAATTATATATATATATGTTTTTTTTTTTTTTTCTCTACTATTATTGATTAATCATTTTATTTATGTTACTCAATATTAATAAAAACTTTGGCTTAATATTAAATAAACACATTTTTATAAAAATTTAAAAAAGGACAAAAAAAAACTTCAACAGAAACCTGTATATACAGTACAGTTAGGTGTAGTGCCTCCTCACCTCATTCTGTGCGTCCTCAAAAGCCACTGCCTGTTGTAAATGATGTTTCTTAATACCACTCCATTTTGTGCGGTAGTCTGTGACTGGATTTCGTGGCAAAATATACTTATCATACAAAACACTACCATAATAATTTACTATACTACAGCGTGCCACTTCATTACAATTGCCCCCAGGTCCAGTACCGACCATTTCACAGTCCATAGCCACAAGCTTAGAGTGGTCTACTCCCACACAAGGCGAACTCCTGCCACTAGTGGAAGGACTGGATTCAGATGAAAAGCCACTGTCCACCTCCCAGCTTTCACTGAGAGGTAACACAGACTTAGCGTTACCAGTCAGCGTATGAGGAGTTATTTTGGGCTTTTTGAATTGTACATGATTTCTTGGTTCAGGTACAGAATCCAAAACATCTCCATGTTTAACACACTCCGTCTTGTTTGCCAACAGCTCATCCAACTTTCTTTTCTTTCCTCTTCTTCGTTCGAATGACACTTCATTAGATTTTTTAAGTTTGTTCGTTTTCCTTCTCCTTTTAGCTTGATGAGAAGTAGTGCTTGTTTCTTTGTTGGTGGCTGACAAGATATTTCGGTCCACACCATGACTGGTGGAATATCTCCAGTAAGGTAAATCAGACATTATGTCACCACGTAGTTTTACATCTGTCAGAAAAGAGGATACTTGTGTCAATCAAATTGCAGTATCTGGGTCCTAACATACAAATATATGATGTACATAATTATTACAGGAAATGGTCTGAAGTGTCAATTGTTCTGTATATTATATATAAGCTGTGATCGTGACCATTCAGTACAGTCACTTAGCACTGACTAGCAAAACATTCCGCAAAGAAACAATAACGTAAGCTGTCGCGTTTCCCGCTAAATAACAACACAACCCCTATATTACACTACAATAAATTCCAAATAAATTATTAGCGTTGTAATACTTAAAAAATGTACACAGCAGCGCATACTGTACCTCTACGTACACGTGGATCCGATGAGCAGCAGAGCTACAAGAACATGCCTGGACAAGAGCCAACTCCAGCGATTTGATTGGTCGAGGAGTTTCTATATATTGCACTCTGATTGGTCAAAATAAATGCCGGTGAAGAGCTCCACCCCCAGTGGTCCTTTCTTCGTTGGAAATTTTGACGTAGGCCAGGCCTGCAGTTGTTTTGATGTTGCTTAAATCAGTGTGGACCGCGGCATTACGACAGAGACCGTTTTTATGAATGGAAGTCAATTGATTTAGTATGCTGAGTAAACTGCTAAGAGATAAATAGCACTACAATGTAAAGGCAATCTTAAATTTGACAGCTAGTAAGATACTAAGTTCAGACACATAAGCAACTGACTTACAGACTCGATACAAAATTCTTCAAGCAGGTGAAGTTATTTTTTCTTCACTATATTGATGTGATATTGTAATAAATTTGAGCATATTTCTGGGGAGCATTGGATACCGTTAGCTGAGGACTCACTTTCAAGTGCTTGTAGTCGAATTGTGTCTTCATTTTATTTACTTACTTATTCAAATCAGCTTAATCATGATTTTCTGTATGTTGTAATTTGTAAATCTGAATCTCTTTTATTCCCAGATGCACATCAGAACTTTTTTTAAAATTATTAACAGGAAAGATCATACAAAAATGAAAAGTATAAAACCTGTTTGACTTTCTTTCAACAAAGAGATTCATATTGAAAAATTATAAATAAAACATTGATTGATTTTTTCCTTTTGCCATTCGAATAGCCCTGCTCGTGATCACAGGAAGAACACTACACGGATATAGTGTGTTTAATCGGAAGTAGACACGTTTATATACTGTGGTTCTTACATGATGTTATACATTTTAAGTAATATCTTCTGATTTAAAAAGTAGTTTGCTGCTTTTATTTTGCTTTTTTTTTTTTTTTTTTACATTTCTTTATTTTTTTAATTTGTGCTGTTAAACGATTAATTGTGAATAATTGTATCCAAAATGCGAGTTTTTGTTTAAATTATATGCGTGTGTACTGGGTTTATTTATTATGTATCTATAAATACAGGATATATTTTGAAAATATTTATATGTATATACATTTATATTTTTTAATAATAATATTTTATATAAATATATTAAAGTATAACATATTTTCTTAAATATACATGCATGTGTTTGTATATGTATACATAATAAATAGACATAGTACACACTAATATATTATGTTGACAAAAAAAATTATTTTGGAAGCGATTAATCACGATTAATCGTTTGGTAGCACTCTTCTTTGGAAAAAAGAGAGCAAAAGGTCACACAGCATATGGACATCTTAGTCCCTGAGCAAAAGACAGATAGTAAACACCAGTATAGAGTTCACTTAGTGGTCATCTAAAACCCTTTTTATTTTCTTTCATGAAAAGGATCCAGAGCGTATTAGCTTTCAGAAACATGAAATTATCATGAACTATTCTTCAAAATCTGCAGAAGGAAAGTCATACAGGGTGAATGTAGTGTAGTGAGAGTGCCGGCATATCTTCATGCAAAACAAGCAGCTGTCATGTCCCCACTAGATGGCCTTGTCCTTCTACAAACCACAGCTGTTCACTTACACTGATTGGATGGACATAGGCCAACCTCCCGAAATCACTACTAATCCTCTTAGTGACAACAAAACTCTTACTCACCCAATCCGCTGCCTCTCTCCAGTGTGCCCACCCTTTTCTCCTCTCTCCATCTCCCCTCCCCACGCTTATGAACCCACTGTGTGGAGAGATTGTAATCCAAGTGGATTACACTGTAAATTGGGTGATGCAGGATTGGATGCTCTGGAAGTGAATCTCAGCTGCAGCAGTGACATTTGCTTGATTTATATGTTAAGATGAATGCCAAGAACATGGGAACTTTGGAGAGCATCTTTCAGGTGTGATGTTATGCGGAGGATGGTACAAAGAGCATGTATTGATATAATTTTCACCTGAGTTTAACACGAAGAAAGAAGGACCTAATGATAACGTTAAGTGGATTACTTGGATTATCGGTATCATCCTGAATATGAGAAGCGTCGATTACTCCATGCAGCTCAATGAGAGTTTGAGAAGTTTCTGGAAGATCTGAGCATGATTAGGAGTTCGCTGACGTGGTTCATAAGGCCCTTCAAGAACTTTTGGATGCACAAGTTAAGTTGATGAGGAGCTCAGAAGGGTAGTAAGAGACATTTGGAAACATTTATGCCAGCATGAATGGAAGTAAGTGGAATGGACGTTGGGTTTTAGGCATCCTGCTGGAGTAGTGGATTCTCAGGACTTCTTCTCATGACAGAAGTGACTCTGAAGGATAGATGTCAGCATCATGTATAACATCAGAGGGTCTTCTTGGGTCACGTTCTTCATGGTCTACACAGGCTGGATGTGCATCTTCACACATGCTCAAATGAAGATTCCACCAGAAACGTAAGATTCAGTTTCATTTCAGGTGTTTAGCACCTTCCTTTTCAGGTACCACTGTTAGTTTTTTTTATTTATTAACTTTTTAAACATTACAAACGTAATTTAAAAACCAATCAAATAAATTAAAATAATATTAATAATATAATGTCTCACCACTCAGTTTGAGACAGAAATGAAATGAAGAATGACATATAAATAAGATGCTTTACATGTAGTTCAATATGCCACACAAATTTTATAAAGATCATTAAACAAACCCTCTAATAAGAACAGAGGACACGCCTGAACCCATATATATCAAAAATGGATCCCACCTTCTATGAAATATGGCAGGTCACACTTGTTTGATTTTCTCTGATGTTAATGTTTGGTTTCCTGTGTTACTGTTCTGTTTTATTCAGGTTTGGTAGTTGCTTGTAAGACCAGACAGACTATTTTGGGGTCTAATTTGCTCTGTGGCGACAGTTCCGTGCACATTAGAAATTCAAATGAGACAGGAAGAGAAATTGCTCTGAGAGTTGTGTGATCATTTTTAGTAATTCCCTGATTCCCTGAGTTTGTTGAGGTGTAAAATTCAGTTCTCACGAGGCTTGGAAGTCATTCAGTGCAATAGCAGATGGCAGACACTTCTCGACATACATAAGCAGCACAGAAAATATTTTAAGGTGGAAAGGGAAAGATAATTTGGTGGTATATGCATAATTCTCTCATCAATTATTAATATAAGTATTATCTAACTAACTATAAATATATACAAATTCATATTTGGGGGTATAAGTGATAATTCATCTAAAATGAGGTGAATTTCAAACCTGACTTTCTGTCTTCTGTGTAATACAAAAAAAATATTATATTATATTTTAAAGAATTGATTTACCATTTATCATTAATTAACCAAAAGACTTCCACTCAATTGGCAAAAAACCCAAAATACATTTCTCCAAATATCTTGAAGATGAGTCATGCCTTTTTAGAATAACATGAATAAATGTTGGCAGAATTTTAATTGTAATTTTTGTTGTCTATTCCTTTAATGTTGTCACAATTGGCCCTATAAAACAAACCAACTGAATCCATGTCAGATTTGTTTCATGCGCTGTTATTTTTTCCAGACATTGTCAACTAGCAGGTTAATGTTCTAGCTTGAAGTGGTACTGTTTGAGCAGATACTCATAACATTAGTAATGCCTTCTGGATACCAGCCAGAGACACAAGCTAGTTCACAGATGGTCATACAGTTTCTGTGCACACAGAAATATCAAAGACATTGAACCTTTCCCAGAGTGCTGCTAAAATTATTCTCATGCATCATAATTTGACTTTTATTATGTGTACTAGACCCTCAGCATGTAAGACCAAGCATATTTCATAGCTATGCAAGTGCATCTGTGTTTTAGGGATTTATAGCTAAAAACAGTTTTATCTTGGCCTTAATCCCTATATTTATTTTTAGATTTATGCAACTACAACAATTCAAGGACAAATTGTTCTCTTGCAGCCCCACTCAATGTTAAAAACTGACCAAGATAAAGTAAAAACAGTAATATTGTGAAGTATTATGCCTGTGATGATAAAGTTGAATATTCAACAGCCTTCAGTGTCTTCAGCAATCACTCTAATATACAGATTTTCTGCTCAAGAAACATTTCATATTATTAATTTTTTATGGAAACCATGATACAGTTTTTCAGATTACTTAACATTACCAGTCTACTAACATGATTCCTTAACCTCTCTCCTTCAGGTCAAAGAGAGGCTTCAAAATAAGACTGACTCAGAATAAGAATAGACTCAGTTCAGCGTTGAGACAGACTGACTTAGACTGAGCTCATTCTGAGCTGATCTCATGACACAGTCCTGACAGGGATTGTTTCATTAAATACAGTATATTTGTTTTTATCATATCATCACTGTTATAGATTGTGTTTGTATTGGCTTTCATTGTTAATGGTCAAAGACCAATAGATTACTTGGAATCCTATCAAGTGATTATGGGCCACCTGCAAACTAAGACAACTATGTATATTTATAGGCGGGTTTATTCAAACTAATATAGGTTGCACTTTTTAAAATAATTTATTGGTTTTATTTCCAACATTCAGCTAAAATCTTTGCTGTGTATGCTAATTTTAATAACTCTTGAACGTCACACAGTTGGTGCTGATCTTTTTTTTTTGTAATTCTAGGGTTCAAAAATGGGCCATCACCATTTCAGAGCAAATCAACGCAATTGCATCAAAATATTCAGGAGCTGCGCTATTACAAAAGGTATATCAATGAAATGTCAAGTTTTTCAAATAATTTTTAGTTGCAATGTTTCTTGGTGTTTTATTTTTGGGATATTTGAGTGAAAACTGTCAGCCCTATCTCATGGTAATTTATAAATATTTTAAGAGGTGGCTAGTTCGTACAAATTTGTACGACCTCACTCATACAAATCTATATGAGTTGCACAATTCAGAAGAATGGCCTTCATCTAACCCTCCCCCTAAACCAACCCATCACAAATTGTACAAAATCAGTGAGGCTGTAGAAACTAGCCACTTTGTAAAATATGAACGAATTGGTTGTGAGATTGCGTTGAAACTGTGTGCACATATTCTGAGAAATTCCAGGAACAGAAACAGTTCTCTCTCTGTTTGTCCAGAAACTGAAAGATGTTGAGTCCATCATCAGAATAGAGGACGTGGATGGAGCACGATTAGTGCTGGAATTTGCAGATGAAATCGAAAGAATGCTTGGCAGCAAGATGAAGTCTGTGAAGGTCAGTCTAAAGTGCTCGTTTTATTATTGTCTAGATTAGTCCTAATTTTATGAGGAGCTTTGGTTTTAATGAAAATAATGCTTGTCTTTGTTCTCAGAGGCTCGCTGACACAGCTGAGGACGCTGACCTGTATCATGAATTTAATGCATCTTTAAAGGTAACTAAATTGAAATTTGGTGCTTAAACCTGTTAAATAATTTAAACAAATAGTCCATTAAAATAATTGTCGTTTATTGTCTTTTTATGTCAGTTTGACTACTTTAATGCATTATTGGTAAATACGATGGATGAAGAGGGAAATTTCATTGAACTTGGAGGTGAATTTCCATTGGAGGAGAATGAACATTTTAACAAGCTTTCAGTCAACACTTTAATGAGCGACATCCAAGTTCCCACTAATGTCTACAACAAAGGTATGATAGCAATATCAGATATCCATGGGCCCTATGCTACAGGGTGTGTTAAATGTGCAGCAGCAGTATTTTTTACATGGTGACAACAGCATGTCTGTGGATGTATTGCAGTAGCAAGTCTCAGTTCTCACTCTGATGTAATAATACTGTGATATACTGTACAATACCATGCTAAACTCTCTGAGAGGTGACAAAATTCAAATCGCATGGTCTTTATAGGTCAGTATATGTTATAAAATTCTTCACTACAATAAATAAGACTTGGCTTTTTACAGGGTTAATTAAATAAGAATCGTAAAATGCCCTATTATAGGTTATGAAAGGTTCATATTTTGGTTTTGGAAGTCCAAAACAACAGGTTGTTATACATGCAAGGTCAAAAAAACCCTCTTTAATTTTCTTATAATATGCATTTATTTTTATCTTATTTTGTTCAACTCCCAAACTATTTTTTTTTAAATAAAAGGGGCTTTTTTTGTGCTAATGCAACAGTTTAACTTTAAAAATAATATGAAGCATCTTTATTTGCAGATCCAGACATCCTAAATGGAGTGTACATGTCAGAAGCCTTGAACGATGTCTTCATGAGTAACTTCCAGAAGGATCCCACGCTCACTTGGCAATTTTTTGGCAGCTCAACTGGCTTCTTCAGACTCTATCCAGGTTTGATCAAACCTGTTTTCTAAACATTGTTTAGTGTTGCTCAGTCCTACAATGTTCTTAAATTTGCCTTCCCAAAGTAAAAGATATTTTCTTTTGCTTATCTCTGTGCTTTTCAGGAATTAAATGGACCCCTGATTCTAATGGCGTAGTTTCTTTCGACTGCAGAAACAGAAATTGGTGAGACAAAGTGAATCGTTTGACCTAAAACCCTAATAGGTTTTGTTATCCTGTGTGTCTAAGTGCTTGGCAGTGAAGTGAAGTTGATTGGTTCGTATAAAATCAAATTTACGCCAGTTGACTTGGATTCAGCAAGGTCTTTTCCTGACCCAGTGTGCAATGCAGGATTATCTGTGTGGATGCCACCCAAATGTCTGCTTGTGGCTATGGTAGCACAGCCAGTTAGGCCCTGATCCCACCAAAAGACTTTAATCTGATTCTTAAGTGGTTAGCAGCTCAACGGCCAGGTTAGTAGGACTGACACAGGCTCCATATGTGACTGTTTACACAGAAGCAAGTGAATGCAATGAATCTGAATAAACACACCTGTAAGAAACACTGTCAGTTTGAAACAAGACAGGATTGGATTTACATCACTGGTGTTAAATTCTCTTTCCACGTTTTAGCCTTTCAGCCATATATTGTACAATAGGCTATTGTTTTTGAAATACATTGTCATGTAAAGTATAAATATGCATACATATACTGTAGTTGTACTTGTGGTTTGCTAAACTGGTATATTTAGTAGGCTAAACATTTTGTGCTTTAATTGTGCTGAAATCCAACTAAAGATATAATGAATTATATTCGATTGTGCAATTGCAAGTATACTTTGCATATACACTTTAAATTACAAGCTTAACAATGTTATTCAAAGATGATACAATCCTCACAAATATAGATTTTTTTTTTAACAGGCTTAATATTATGAAGTGTGCATTGTGCAATATTAACAGTCTAAATAAAGTTTAATTATAATTTTATATCAGTAAGTCTCGAGCAACATGTTAATAAATTTAAACTAATGGTACACCAAATATATTTGCATGTTTGCATTTTCAAAACAGTAAAGTAGGCTACTGTTTTAGTTCAAATTATTATTTTTTAATTATATCTATATGTATATTATTTATTCCTTTTATGAATAAGTAATTTGCATTCATATTTTTTATAACAAATAATAAAAAGCAATAATTACCTACTAATATTTTTACTGAAATAAATGCATTAAAATGCTTGGCAATGGCCTTGTTTAACTTTATTTAAACTCTATTCAAACACAAACTCTGAGGTTTGAATCAGTGAAATGGACACTTTGAACTGATTCAAAAATGTTTGATATAATACCCTCTTACTTTCATAATAACCAATCAGTCAATATTACTATAACGTGTTTATCATAGCCCTCCACACCTCGATCTAGAGATGTCCTGGGTCATCTTCTAAGAAAATCCTCTCTCTCTGTCACAGGTATATCCAGGCTGCCACCTCTCCTAAGGACATCGTGATTGTAGTTGATGTCAGCGGCAGCATGAAGGGTCTTAAAATGACCATTGCCAAACACACTATCAACACTATCCTGGACACTCTGGGGGAGAATGACTTTGTCAATGTTATTGCTGTAAGGCATACTTTGTTTTCCATTCAGCGTCCCTGTATGGTTTGATCAGCATTATAAAATATGTTTTTGCATGTGCTTTCCTTAGTACACTGATTATGTCCGCTACGTGGAGCCCTGTTTTAAGGGAACGTTGGTACAGGCAGACTTGGACAACCGCGAGGTAAGTCGATTATCCACTTCACTTGAGCCTAAGGAACTAAGCCACTGACTCCAATCGTCGCTGCAGGAGACCGGCTCATACCATTCCCTCATATGCACTCACGTACACCTCGCCCCTCTGTTTTTCTTTTTGTGCTTTTTTCTAAACACTATGTGCCAGTGTTGCAATGCCAGGCTGGTTTCGATGGAAACTTAGGGTTACACTGTTTTTCTTTTTTTTTAATTTTTGGGAAATCAACATTTGAAAGATTTACTTATAGTTGATTGTAGCTAGAGAAAATATAAATGTATAACAGTAAGTAAGAAATAAATAAAATAAGTAAATAAATAATATATATATTTAAAAAAACATGTATATAAACAATTTTTTAAATAAATAATATGGGAAAAAATTATAGCAAATCTAAAAATAAATAAATCACACTACCCCATGCTTTTTAGGAAATACAGACACAAACCTTGCTGTTTTTGAGGGATGCTAGGCTGTATCTGTGACACACGGCAGGCCCATCCACATTCTGCTGTAGCTTTTAGTCATGTGATGGACTAGCAGCTGAGTGATTTGATCTAATGTGCAGCTCTTTTGCTTGTAATATGTCAGAGAGAAAGTAGGGACGTACTCTAATCTTTGGAATTACCGTCGGTTACAGAATTATAGGGCGATCGGATACTGAAATGACTAAAGGCAGCACGTTTCATCTTTCACATCATTCTCATAATACCCTGCAGTAGGCCACATATTTAGTTTACATTTACTGTATGATGCAGTGAATTAATTACAGTTGTAATTTTATTTGAATAATCAATAAACTGATTATTTCACGAAATCAATCACAATTATTCAGACACGTCAATGTATTTGCTGAGAAAAGACGCGAAATGAAGATAATTTGAAGATTTTACATTTCTGAATAATCCTTCACTGCACCCTTGGGTTTATTATAAAATGTATACTTCTTTCGTACATCAAGTATATTTAAAGTAAGGGAGATGTAAAACATATAGGACACTTGGACAGGTCTGCACAGCCACAGACTGGTACTTAATAGAGGGTAATGGGTCAGCAGAGCTTGTAATGATATTTCAGGTCTAAGTCACTCAGCATCTGCTCAATGTGCTGACACAGATTCTCTGAAAGACAGCAGCACCACGACATCTCTGTCCCACCTGCTCAGATGGCCAACTTGATCCTGAGTTTCATAGCGTTTTTGTCCCATTGTGTAATTTAGCATTTTAAAAAAACGCACAAAAATATGAAGTATATTAAGCAATAAAAGTAGCTAAATTTTATTAAATAAAATATAATTTTTATCTTTTATGTTTTAACTTTACGTATGATTTTATTTTTTTTATTATTTATTTAGTTTTTATTTATTTATTATTAGTTTTATTTATTTCTTTTCCTGTTTTATACCATTGATTCCAGTGTAATTTTAGTATTATTTATATACTATTTATTCATATTTGAAAGTACCTTTGATTTAATTAATTTGATTGTTTTTCATTTTACATTTTTATCTATTATTTATTTTTTAGCATCAATACTGATCTACAAAAGTTTTTTTGTGTGGATTTTCGTTTGATACATAAAGTCTGATATATTTTGTTTTACTAATATAACTACATTTTTTCCCCATCATATCTCTGTTTTCAGCATTTCAAGCTGCTTGTTGACGAACTCCATGTAAAGGGAGAGGCTAAAGTGAAAAAAGCCATGAAGGAGTCGTTCCGCATCCTCGCTGACGTCAGTACCATTCACACAAATATACAAAACTCTGCTTATGGTGCCAACCCTCTGCACGTCCTCCATGTTTCTCTTCCTGTCCCCTAGGCCAGAGCAAATGGTCAGGGCAGCCTATGCAACCAAGCAATTATGCTGATCACAGACGGAGCCATGGAAGATTTCCAATCAGTGTTTGAGGAGTTCAACTGGCCTGACAAGAAGGTAACACACAATCTGCTCTCTCTACAGGGAATGGAGGGACATAACATATGACGTACTATCAAATCTGCATACCGCTCTGTTAAACTGTTAGACAACCTTCTGGAAAAATGTCTTGTTCATTGCACATTTTTCCTGATTTTAAGAACAGGATATATATATATACTTACAATAACAAAATGTAATGGTTTCAGGTACGAGTTTTCACTTACCTCATTGGCAGAGATATGACCTTCTCAGAAAACGTCAAATGGATTGCCTGCAACAATAAAGGTATTTAGTATTAAAAATGTAATCATTTACTCTGCCTCATATGCTACCAAACCTCAGAAAAGGACACGAATGCATCATAAAAGTATAATTTTCCATATGACTTTCGCTATAGTTAATATCTTCTGAAAAAGTTTTTGTGAGAAACAGAAATTTAAGTCATCAATCGGCATCAATTCAACTAGGGAGTTGAACTTGAGTTTAGTTTTATGTAAGGGATAACTACCGGCTGCCTGTATATTATCCCGCTTATTACACGGCTACTTGCCACATAAGGAAAAAAAACTGAACATGA
>JAUCNO010000585.1:4052911-4068919 GCA_032353835.1 Enteromius viviparus | reverse complement strand
TTACATACATACCCAGAAAGTTACCTCCGTTTTTGGAACCGAAAGTTAAGGTTATCCACTAACTTACCCTTAAACTTTCCCGGGTATGTCACATAACCTGCTTTCTGGAATACCCCCCTGGAAGAAACTTTATCTTGTGACAGGCATGTGTAGAAAGGTGTTGATGAGGATGAGTTACCAAATTCAGCAGATCAACCATCTGTAAAAAGTCCAGAGAGAAAGAGAGAGAGGTGAGTATGTGTGAAATTGCCAGTATTGTACTTCTCATTGCATTTCCCATGACAGGTTGAATTCACACAACAACAACAAGACATAAATCAACAAGCATTGGACAAAGAAGTGTGTGTTGTTAATGCAGTATATATGTGTTGATATGTAGGTATGTGAGAGGGAGAATTTTACTTTGGTTGCCAGAAGAGCATGGCAGTTGGGTAACTAAAACAAATCCAGGTTGGTTTTGGATAATATGGCTTGTGATCCAATCCTGATACTCTGACACACGGGTGTACCCATCAGGTATGTTGGGCTGAGCACATTCATCGGCCCAGCTGACGATACCAGACTGAACCCACTCTGAACAGTGCTTATGCACCATTGGACCACCAGAGTCCCCCTAGAGACAGAAGTTCAGTTATGGTTTTAGTTTATTGTAACATTAAACACTGACAAGAAACAATCAGTTAGTGGATGTTCAGACATCCAGTGTGTTCAGGATGTTAGCATGTTAAGGAGTTAAGAATCGTCTTGTTTAGAATGATCTCATTGGTTGTTGTACCTCCCAGGCGCCTCTGCCTCCTTGTGGTGTACCAGCACAAATCATGTTGGGGGTGATGGGTCCACACAGATTATTGCAGATATTATTTTCGTACACTTGAACCTCAACCTCTTGCAGAACCCCAGGTGGATGTAAAATAATTTGAGGTCCAGTATCTCCCCAGCCTATGATCCAACCTCTGGTGGCTGCAGGGAAGTTGCTGTTCTTGGCTGCTAAACACACAGGTTGGATGTAGTCATTTAAGGTGACAGCTGAGGACAGCTGCAGAAGAGCAATGTCATTATCGTCAGTATTAAAGTTGTAGGACGGATGGATAATCATGTTGTTCACAGTTCTCCTGATTTCATGGGGGTTATTTCCCTGTTGTGTCCTCTTTCCCAAGTACACAAGCAGTGTGGACATGTCCCTACTGAATCCAGGGAGAGAAAATGAGAAAGGAAACAATGAAGCAGAAAAACATTCCTCTGACCGAAAATGATCAATGGAATAAAATCTATGTGTGTGAGATGTCTAACCCAATGAAACAGTGAGCAGCTGTCAGCACCCATTCACTGTTGATGAGGGAGCCTCCACAAAAATGTTCTTGATCAGTTGTGCTGTGCAGACTGACCATCCATGGCCACGCCCCTCCAGAGGCATCTGCACCACCTACAATACGGGGGTTTAAATGGGCATGTCCGCAAACTGAGAAGAAGGAAGAGACAGATTGTTCTCAACACAAAAAGTTCTCAACATCCAGGATCACATATCCATACTAACATGTAAAGACAGAGAGGGGCTTTTACCGTTCAGTTGCAAAAGTGAATCTGCAGTGAAAGAGAAAGTGTGCTACAGATTATTATAAAGGCAAAGCATCAATACTTATAGTTTAAATTTAACAGTTTGGGTTACAATGCTTATACATGCTTACTGTTCTATTTTCAGCGCTAGCAAGCTAACACAAGTTAATACAGACACAAATCATGGTTCTTACCTTTGACACAAATGAGCAGGACTAAAGTCACATGCAGTGTTAACCTCCACATCTTTATTCTCTTTTCACTCACAGGATAGACGTCTATGGTGTCCCTCACACTCTCTTTTATAAGGTTTCACTCCTCCAATATCTCTTCTTATGACTCATTTGCCCATTTGTCACACCCCTTAATTTTCCATAATTATCTTTCATTCTTTATGTAGGCTACTTTTAGGGTTACTCCACCCCAAAATGAAAATTTTGTCATTAATCACTTACATACCGTTATTTTGTTCTCTTTACATAAAACAGTAGTAGTAGTAGTAGTGTAGTCTCTTCATAACATTACGGTTAAACGTAGAAAAGATGGACTATGATGTCTTTCATACTTTTCTGGACCTTGAAAGTATTTGTCAGTTATGGGACAGTCACAAGCCTCTCGTTTTTCATCTTAAATATCTTAAATTGTGTTCTTAGGACGGAACAGGGTTTAGAAAGGCATGGGGGTAAGTGATCAATGACAAATTCTGTTCATTTTGGGGTGGAGAACCCTTTAATACTTTTGGTTGAAGATGAATGTCTGTTGTTTCATTCCATAAATGTACTGTGTATCAGTCTTAGGGTTACAACAGACACTTTATTACTGCTGAATCTTTTCAAAAGTCTAAAATATATTATTGAATATGCCAGGTTATGAATAAGACGTTATGCACATACACAAAACCACACCGTAGTGATAAGAGCCAAAGATACTAAAATTGCAGTTGACTGTTGTATGATTTGTATAGTGGGGAGTCTGTTTATTCACACCTGATATGCAAACTTTATGCACACTTTACACTCAGAAATAAAGGTACAAGAGCTATCATCGGGGCGGTGCCTTTTCAAAAGGTACACTTTTGTATCTATTATGTTAAGATATGTACACTTGAATATGTAAAAGAATAGATACTACCTACAGTATCTTAGTTCAGTAAGGCAACTTTAAATGTATTTATTAAACTCTGCACACGTTTTTTTTTTACCAGTTTTGTTTTTACTTTTTTAAATTCAATATGAAAATGTAATGTACATATTTATTTAATAAAAGAAAGGTCCCACAGTATCCAGTATTTCTTTGTCATATAAAAATACCCAAACAATATAAAATATCCAATAATACAGCTTCAATCCTGATTATAAAGTGTGGTATTTTCCAAACTGATGCCTCAATCCTTCATTTCTTGTGAAATATAGCAAGGTTCATTTCTATACAGGATATGAAGCTTCCTTATATTCTCTAGCTTTCTATATGAATCTCCATTCTTTATAAGAATTTTCAAAAACATTTCAATACCAAAAGCTAAAATAATACATTTATCCGCCAGACTTTGTTTCTCCAGCTGGTCCAGATCTGGTGGAGCTGTATTAGTTAGTACTAGTTAGACTGCAGGGGCATCATTGTCACTGTGTTTCCAGTCTTGCACATGGCGCTGCAGTTTCAGAGCGGCCTGTCTGAGAAGAGAAAGGTACAAATCCACAGTTACTCCAACATGAATATCAATAATATGCACTGTGTTTGTTACTATATATATATTTTTCGCACTAATGTCTTCTGACTAAGGGCATTATTGGTGAGTGTAATGGCACATTGAATCATACTTGGAGATGTTCTTGCAGTAGAGCATGCTGATAGACCGCAGCTGTGGACAGCTGCACAGCAGAAAGGAAGGGGTTCGGTCAGTCAGGAGAGGACAGCCACTCACATCCAGCTCCTTCAGGAAGTGACCAACTCTTGTCAGGTACTTCACTGCTGTATCTGTCATCTGGAGCAATATATAGTATAGCGTCAGCTAAATAAGTGAAAATACTGAATAATATATTGAACACCAAATATTAGGGTCCAAACAGAGACTGCCTTTTTGTAATTAAATGTTGTTGTTTTTTTAACAAATCATATTCACATTGTTTTTCTGGCCAAAATATATTTTAGATATATACTAAATATGTGTTGTAACTGAAAATATATTTAGTTCACAATGTATTTCAGATGCAAGGTAATACAATTAAAAAATATATATATTATAAATATTTTTAAAACAATTAATTGTGATTATTGGATCCAAGATTAAAGTTGTTGTTTACATTTACAATATATGTGTAACCCTCCTTATATATTCACACATATATGTGTGTGTGTGTGTGTGTGTGTGTGTACTGTGTATATTTATTATGTATATATGAATAAACACATATGCACATACTGTATATATTTAAGAAACATGTTATTTTTATATATTGATGTATAATATAAATTATATGAATATAAATATATATGTAAATATATGTAAATGTCTATATGTAAATATATTTGTATGTGTGTGTGTTATATATATATACACATACATACACATATATATTATGTAAACAAAAACAATTTTGGATCATACTTGAGAATATTTAGCCAAAACTGATTATCAGATAACAATGAAAAGCAGAACTTTGTTTGCAAATTTGCTAGTTTCACAATTTGCTTATTTCACCGTGAAATATGTCTTATTAAATTTATATTTTTTATTATATTTTTTTTTCCACGATTGCTAATTAAAGAATTACTTTAGGGCATCCAGCTATTCTGACTGTGGCAATGGTCCTGCAGAAGAAGGAGAGGGATTTGATGGCTCGGTCAGAAAGACACACACACTGACACACATCCAAAAGCTCCAGACGATGACACTGTCGGCAAAACATCTGAAAACACGACAAAAAGATTATCATGCATAAATGTATGACGAACACATTGCAAGTCATACGTTTTTGCAAAATAAAGCGATGAAGTAAACTAAACTTTGATTCCAATGTCTGTTAAGCAAACACATTCAGCTGCTGTCAGTTTTCTCAGACTGTGGTTAGCTCCCAAAGCTGCTAGTCCCTGTGAAAGACACACATATAATATAAAGTACGTACTATAGCTGTAAAAATAAGTTTGCTATACAGTACATATTATGTGTACTTTGTCATGTATTTTGCAGCCTGTGATGTCCAGAGAGACGAGAGAAGCACAATTGTCCAGACACTCGAATCCATTATCTGTCAGGTTCTCACAGAAACACACACTCAGGTGGCTCAGCTTGCTACATCTGCAAAAGAAATGTACAATCATACAACCTCTTTGTAGGAAGAATTTGTAAAAAAAAAAAAAAAGTGTGTGTACGTGTTAAATGTTTTCACTTCTGAGTTATTCTCTTCAGAGACAGGTCAGTAAGTTTGGGGCAGAAGGAAAGATCAAGCTCTCGCAGTTCAACAGCCAATGCTCCTTCAGTGATGTGATGGATTCCCATATCAGTCACTCTAGACCAGGTAAAACACACACACACACACACACACACACACACAACATAAATTATAGGAAAATTAAATTAAACAGATTTAGATTTTTCAGCGAATGCGAAAGATTAGGAATAAATTGTTTATATATATATATTTTTTTTTTTTTTTTAATATACATATATATATATTTTTTTTTGACATATGTATCAGCAAAATAAATTTACAATGATTTTTTAATATTCCCTGAACATTTGTTATACTTCAGAATTTTTGTTTATACATATTAAATTACTATTTTTTATAATCATTTTATATAATATGGTTTTATATATATATATACTGTATATATATATATATATATATATATATCATATCATATTTTCTGCCAATCTTTTGTTCTCATACCCCACAGGGGGAAAAAAGTTATCAGAGAGACATTGCATTTGCAGCATTTTTCTATATATTCATGTTGGTCTTATCTTACCTGATGCAGCCCGAGATATTCAAGTTGCACAGTTTTGTCAGACTTCCTAAAGACTTCAAGCTGGCATCAGTCAAGCGAGTGCAGTCAGACATCTGGACCTCATTGAGTTTCAGAGAGCTTCGGCTTAAGGCCTTCAAGCTGCTGTCCGTCATACGGTTATTACCTGAACCCAGAATGCATTTCTGTTTTACTAATTTAGCCTTTCTAGCCATGCCACATAATTTGAACATACTAAAACAAACCTTCTATTTGGATCTTGGTGAGGCTGATCACGTCAGCCATCGCTTTGAAAGCCACATCAGACAGATATGGTGAGTCCAATAAAGAAATGGCAGTCAACACATGCCATTTAGACATTAAAACCTTGCAGCAAAGAAAAACAACAATCACCAATCAACCAACAATAGCAATGTAGCTTAAACTTAGTGTCTAATACATATAATACACATAATGTACCTGCACACAGATGTCAGTCAGGGTGGGTAGATCGTCTAACACAATCTGTTGAAGTGAGCTGCAAGCTTCTGCAACATATGTAAATCCTTCCACAGATATCTTTACAGTAGAAAATAAAAACTAATGTTATATTTAATACAGCTTATTTTAGCAATCCTTAATCTGAGCAGCAAAAGTGTACCTGTAGCTACTAGCATTTTTTTAACTACTTTATATGCATGTATAGACATTAGATAAAATATTACAAATTTTTATATCTTATGCATGTGAACACCTGAGAACATCCGGAGAGATCCAGATAAGTGAGTCTGTGGCAGCCTTTTCCTTTGATCAGATACTGCAGGCTGTTATCTGAGAAACTTGTGCAGTATGCCAGACTTAGAGACCGCAGCGTTAAACAGCATCTTTATAACAACGATTAATACCAAAAGCATCGTAAAAATATGGTATTTCTCCTGATTACGGTCGTGAAACCTAAGAAGTTTGTACCTTGAAAGGATTCGTATAGTAGTGTTAGTAATATGAGTGAAGGCCAGATTAAGATGGAGGAGAGAGCGACATCCCTCTAAAATCATCTTCATATTTTCTTCCTGTCAGCGTGTTTACAAACAAAACAGGCGTTAGGTTGATTGAAAAAAAGCGGTAAAACCTAAACACCTGTTTTTATACTTGCATTAAGATGTGGGCATTCACTGAGATCGAGTTCTTGAAGATTTCTGCATTGACCTTTGACAAAAAAAGAAAGGTCGTCATATTTTTGATTACATAAAAACTGCATGATTTTTTAGGCTAATTAATGTTCATTTACTAATGCGTTTAAAACTGGTCTCCTGCACCAGTGTGCAACCGCACAAGTTCACAGACATCACATAAACGCGATGAACCCGCAGTATTCTCTCCACGGTCTGATCCGTGATCCAGCTGGCTTCAGGGGAGAAATCAATCTGCGGAAACACATCCGATACGTTATACTCTCTATATTTACATTTACAAGAGTTTTGAAGCGAGTTGCACTGACCTCAGTCCACAGAGAGCTGATTTGAGCAATCGCCTTCCAAGAACGACACACCTGAGCGCATTTCAGGAGGTCACGCACACCCAGACTTCGGAAGATCTGGAGCAAACTGAATTATTAAACTTAAATTATGGCATGTTATTAATTGCCAGCATCACAGAGGTTAAGTGATACCTTAAGAGACAGCTTGTTAGGCAGCAGTGATAGTCTGTCCTGGCCATCTCCTTGCGGTATCTCTGAGTTCTGACTTTCTTGTATATCTCTCTCCAGCCTCTGAGCAAACATATGCAATCCTTAAACATCTCATTAGTCAAAGCATTTGTGTTTGACTGGTTTGAAAAACTACCTTAAAGTATTCCTTTACTCTTTTAGCGTCCTGCAAAACATGACGCCAAGCCATGATGATGTTTCTGCAGTAAACAGACTCCTGGACTTTTTGAAGTTTCCTCACAGCATCTGGATTAAATATATAATGCCTTTATCCTTCAGATTCACAGACAAGGTGCAAACCTAGTCTAAAATGTAAGTCTGAGCTGAGAGAAACTTGCTGATTGATCTCGGTGCCTTTGTTTTGTCCAAGATGCACACCAGTAATGTATTTAAGGCACGTTTATACAAATTACTTAAATGATTTTTGATTTATGTAACCCTTATATTTCCTGATGAAATGTACAAACCATAATAGCTAAATACCATTCTGCCTCTGTTTGCGAAACTGAACCCACGTTGTCCACTTGATGAAAGCCAGTTTTATCCGTCTCTGTTTATGATACATCTCAGCCTCTTCCATTCGCTCTAAGAGTCTGGCAGCCTTCATTTTCTTCATTGAAATATAACTCTTCCAGCCCCTTAACATAAAATGTCCGTCATAAAGCTGGTTGATGTACAGGTCCATTGTTTTTGTAGCTAAAGCAGGTTTTGTTTGCTGTTTCAATGCTACAGTCTTGACACTCACGTGAAACACATTTTGGTCAGGCTGGTGCGATAGCAGGTGTACGCTTTCTCCAATAAATGTGTACACTGTGAGAGGAGAAAATTAATGAGTTTTGGCAAAGGCGGTTTGATTACACAAGCCTCATTCACTCTGAATGAAGAAAACGCTTTTACCAGGCTGTCTTCTGGATTTCCAAATATATCATACACAATGCCTCCTGCCAATGAGGAGATTTTCTTGTCTTTGTCAATGAATGTGTGCCTGAATTTAGAAACAGTGTACATTTTAGAGATGTTATTTACTGTATTAAAACCATTTTACTGCTTGATTTCAAAGAAAGCCTTACATGTCAAAAATTTTATGGAAGCACACATACCAGCAGACCTCAAAATCATGATCCTGAAGGATAGATAGGATTTTCTCCTCTATAAAGTGCAAAGGATCTTCAGGGCATGAGATGAATAATCCAGCAAGTAAAGCCTGAAGTGCAAAATAAAGAAATCTTTAAAACGTGACATCAATTAATCTAAACATCCTGTAAAAAAAGTTGCATTTACTTGACAAAATATTTAACAACATTTACAATGTTGTAATATGTAGCTCTCCGTGCAGTTCTACATTTCCTTAAATTGGTTATTCATAAAGTAATTAGATCATTAGATAATATGTTTTGTAATTTACCTTGTAAATCTGAGGAAGTGAATGTTTAATCATGTAGTCTCTTATAATTGGGTCTGAATCTTGTAAAGGAGTCATCATAAAAACTATATATCCAGGTGAAGTGCTAGTTTAACGATTTCCTGGAGTCAGTGCAACACAAATATGATACACCTGCAGCTTTTGTCGATATTTACACTTCATGTCGCTTGGTAACATAGGAATGTGGTTGGTCAGGAGGAATTGATAGCAAAATACAAAGTTAATGTATAAAAACGTGTGTAGCTATAAACATTGTATAGACTGTCTGTGTGTATGGATATATAAAACGTAGATGGATTTTAAGTAAACAAATAATATTCGTAAATCACTTGTTTATTTTTATTTATTCAATAATGATAGAAATGTAATTTGCTCAAAAACTCAAAATCGTTCATGAACGCTCAACACAGCAACACTTAACTCCGCGAAACGTTTTGGTCGTCCACTGATGCAATATGCGACAACGACGAAACAGTCTGCGACGGTTATGATGATCAAGAACCGTTTGTATCCGGTTTGCATCAGTACCTTTATTTATCCTACCGGTCAAGGACCATGTGTTAACATCTATCTATGAAATCTGTGCCTATCGCGGAATGGGAGACGACAATGTCGTAGCCCGGCTCGGCAGCATGAAGGCTCTGCTGGGGATTGTAGCAGGAGCCGGAGCATCGTATGGCATTTATAAACTAGTCTTTGGACGCGCAGGAGATGGAGGAGTAAACAGAAAAAAGTCTACTAAAAGTGTGACTATTCAGCCTGGGAGCTTGATGGCCAAAGTGTCTGGGTTTAAAGTTGTCAGTAAGAGTGATGATCTGGGTCCTTCTGCGGACACTCAATCTGGTAAGTGATATTAAAATGGTTGGATGTGTTATATAAAGTCTTGGTTACTGACAGCTCTGTGTGACTTTGAATAGTCTGTTTTTCAATCATATACATTACAGTGAATAATTACAGGCAGTGTGTCAACTTTATTGTTGTCCTAAACGAAAGCAGATGTCTTTTTCATACAGAACTTCTTTTTTTGTCTTCTCTTAAGGTGATATTTTCTCAAAATCTGCTGCCAACCTGGAACCTCGACATCTAAGTATGCTTCTCTCCCTTCTGCAGAGCAGCCCAAACCCAGAAGAGCGGAGGAAAGTTCTCGTAACTTTAGGAAATGCTGCTGCGTTCACAGTAAACCAGGTCATGTAGTGTTCTGTATTCTATAGACGTTATGGATCTGGCATACTTTTTTTAATTACGTTTTGATTTGCAGAAGAGTAAATGGATGGACGTGAGGCAGCATAAGTGAATTTTTTTTGCTTTTCTGTATTAGGATCTTCTGCGAGAGTTTGGGGGTCTTCACATCATAGCAGGCTCCCTCTCAGACCCTTCACCTGAGATTCGCGTTCAGACTCTAAACGCTCTGAACAACTTAAGCATGAATATACGCAACCAAGAGCAGCTGAAGGTCTTGCATTATTTACTTTTTTAGTTACTGAAATTATTATATTAGGAACTAGCTTAAAATATATATATTTGAAATATTTTATTTCAGTTAACATTTATTTCATTTCAAATAACAAAAGATATATATATATATATATAGTTTTTTTTATTATATATAATACGCTGGTTTCAGTAATTAAAATAAGTCTGAAATAAAAGATTTAAATATTAAATTGTGAAACTCATTGAAATGCTTCAATGGCTATTAACTGAAATTATACTGAAGTATAAGTTAAATTAATAAAACTATGTAAGTGATATTAAATTAAAAAATGTAAATAAAACTAGAAATTAAATATAACAATGACAAAAGCACATAACAAAATGAGTAAAACAAACAAAAAATAAAAAGAGAATATATAAATGAAAGTAATTTAAAAAATATTAAAAAACGCTAATTTAAAATATGAATAAATATTATAATTATTTATAAATAATACTAAAATAACATCATTTTGAATATATGTTTTTCTTTCATACCGTGCTTACATTATGGTTTCTGCTGTTGTTGGTCAGATATATGTCCCGGCGGTGATGCAGATGATTGAGATGTCACCGGTGAACTCTGACCTCCAGCTGGCAGCGCTCAGATTGCTCACTAATCTGTCAGTCACTGATAATCACCAGCATCTGATGAAGAATTCCATCACACTCCTCCTATCACTACTAGTAGTGAGCAATGAAGTCCTGCAGGTAATTTTCGTTTTAAGTGTTGAATATCTTTAAACGTTTAGATGTATTAAAGATGTAATATGTTCGTGCAGATCCAAGTCCTGAAGGTCCTAGTAAACCTGTCCTCCAATCCAGATCTGATGGACGATATTGTGCAAGCTCAGGTGAACAAGGCTTTTATGGTTTTTGCTGTAATGCTTTTGCTTTTTTTCAAATGTAAGATCCAGTGCAGTTGGTTTCAGTGACTATTCATACCAACATACCAATATGATTATAAATAGATAAATCTATAAATAATCACCTCGGTGTCCTAGTTTTTCTCATTGCCTGCTGTTGATGCTTATGTCTATTTTAAGGCCACTCTGTGGTCGTTATTTAGTTTAGTGCTGCACCGTTTAAAAAAAGAATATTATTATATTTTCTTCAGATAAAAAGGGCTTTATAATTTGGTCAGAACGTGGTTTGTCAGCATGATGGTAAAATAAAAATATAACTAATATTATTATTATTGTTTTTATGATTACAGTTATGATTAAATATAATAATAATGATATTAATAACAACAACAAAATAAACAAATATTGCTATTGCAATTAAAGTATGATTATTTAAAAAAACTAAAAATCCAACATGGGGTGCTGTACTACCAGATTTTAATGAATTTATCAACATATAAAATTAAAATAAATTCAATTTATGATTCTCTATTTTTATAAATACCAATTATTTTATTTAATAAAGTAATATTTATTATTAGTAATAGTTATTTTTTTATTTAACAATTATGTTAACATGAAAATTAAGTAAAATAGAATCATTTATTATTATATTATTTAAGATTTTAATTATTATTAAGTAATATATTGTATTACAATAATTATAATAAATTGAAATGTATTGTAATATTTCACTATTAAATAAAAAGTAGTGTTTATGAAATATAATAGTTTTATTTATGATTTTGTTTTATTCTGATTCACTTTATATGTGCTTATAAAAAATTTGGCCTGCAGCTAGCAGGTTTTAAATCAAAATCTTTGTGATTTGATAATCGCACTAAGCAATGTTCCGATTCTGAATATAGTTTAGTTCTTCTCCTAGATTTTAAGAGCTGTTATACATATACAAGTGCCTCCACTTACTTGTAAATGTGTTCACAGGCTCCAGCGTCCCTGGTTTTGTTGTTTGACAGTTGCACAAGCACATCTGTTCTTCTCCGCCTGTTATTTTTTGTGGGGAACCTGCATGCGTGGAGACCCTCAGAACTGGTGGCTGAAGCTCTGAGGAGGAGGCAGGACTCTCTGTACTGTGTTCTGCTGGACGGCTCCTCTCAGCTGCACCGTAAACTGCCCCTGCTGCTGTCCCATCCAGATGAGGAGGTGAAGTCACAGGTGGCCAGACTCCTCACATAACCTCTTGAAGAACATTTTTTACCAAATATGGACGTTCTTCAATGTGTAGAAGCCTGTTTACCTTCTTAAACATTCGAGCTCTGCACTAACAACCCACAGTAGCTTTAAATCCTTGCTGGAACAGTGTTGAAATCCACTGGGAGCAGGTGGTCCGCTTGGTAGGTCATTGGTATCCTTTCAAAATGTTGACATGAAATGACTTCTTCAGGCACTTCAGACCTCGTTTGAGAGCCTATGAGAACATCTCCACTGCCAAACGTTTTTTTGCCAAGTGAATGCAGATATTTTTTCTGACCACACTAAGTGCTTTGGATATCCAGACTAGTGGTGGAAAGGACTCTTGTAACATCTCAGCATGTGTTTAGATGTCTTAAAGGGCCTTGAAAATAAGTGTTTCCTCAGTGCTGCATAATGCAAATGAAGTTTACTTCTAAAAAAAAGTTATTCAGGTTATGCTGTGTAGTAATAACCCAGGAACCTTATTTTTATAGAATGTGTGCACTGATTGTATTGTGACTGTTTTCTGATGCTTGATGATGAAATCAATATGGCCAGCAATGCATTATTTAAGAAATATTGTGTTTTTATGTTATAAGGCAATTATAAAACAGATGTTAATATTTGCTATGATTTCATTTTGGAATGCCTTCTGGCTTTTATGCCAGGTTTGTGGAAGGTCTTTAAAATAAATATTTAAATTTTAACTTTTGTTAATTGAATTTGTGTCGTGAAGAAAATTTGCTTGTTCACTGATTTTCAGAACCACATTTCCCATTAGCCTTAGCGATTCGAATTTTGGGTTGCCATGTCCGCTTAATATTAGCGACTGAACGCTGCGGTTTTAGGTTTATTTTTTGCCATAGCATAAAAAAACATGACGCGTTCGGATCTTGTAAGAGTGTTTTGAATATAGCCAGAAACAGTAGCGTCTTATTTTACCTTTTTTGGTGGGGAGATTCTGTTATTTGGGCTTTGCGTTTTCAGTCCAGTTCGCTCACATATTTAGTGAGATCTGGCAACACGGGGGGCTCGGCGTAAGTGCGCTGGAATCACATGAGGATGATTACTGAAGGACTGTCTGTCTTTCGAGACTGAAGTGGAATGACAGAAGAGTATGTGCTGAAATGACAACGAATGAAGAGCCGCGAAGAAGAAAACTCGAATCAGACAAGCAAGGCGAAACAGCACAAAGTAAGGCCATTGTATGTAAAACTATCAGACTAAAAAGAATCCACTGGCTTGTGTTTTGTTACCAGTGCTGTGCGTTATTTCATTACAGCAGACAGTTAACGAACACATTTGTTCAAGTTGCTTCAGACTTTTGATATGCAACAATAGATGTCACATAATAATACTTTCACGTGTCACGAAAGGTGCTAGGCTATTGTATTGCTCATTGATGGCTTATTAATTGCGTGCATTGTGATTTATACCGGATATAACTGGATATCTCTCTAAATTATTATTTCTTTCTATAATGCATTTGCAGTCAGTTAGGTTTCTGTTGTGAAATTGTTCTGAAACCGAGACCGCATCAGTCTATACTTCCACAATTACTATTCAAGACTTTCATGTCGGCAGATTCAATATCTTTGGCTAGAACGTGTTAATGTTGAGTTAATAATCGTCATTACAGTTAATACTGTAGATATGATTGCCTATATTTTGTGTCACACTTAAAAATGTATATTAATATAATTGCATTACATAAAATATAAATCCAAGTGGGATTTATTACAAAGAAATACAGCTCAAACAAAAAAAAAAGTCTAAGTTTAATTTAATAAGGCCTAATGTTTGAGATTTGTTTTTTTAATGTAATTTCCTATAAAATTTCCATTTGTTTGGATTACGGTTTTAACCAATTATTACAATTCATATTTTATATGCATATTTATAAAAATGAAAAATTATGTGGTTACTAATAAACCAATGTGTATGTATCTAATACACGGTAACCAGGTAGAGATATTTATCATAATTAAATTCAATTTGTTACATGTAAGCCATATTTGAATCATGTTTTACATTAAATTAACATGTTTTTTTTCACAATTCACACAAATATAATGAATATATTTTGAAAATCTAAAATAAAACCAAATTGATGTAAATGCTTAATAATAAACCACGATTTCATCTAATTCGTCAGAATCTCCAGAGGACCCTGATGGAGGTCACCAGCCCGGTTCATGCTGTGACAGGGTTTGTGTAGCTCACATTCACTCAGAAGCCGGCGATGCTCACACTCACTCCTGTTTGCTGCAAACAAACACACCGAAACACCCACAGAGAAGTGAGACGCCATGCACTTTCCATAAAAGCGAGGGTGTTTTTTTCTTTGCTTGTTTTCACTGATGCTACTGCTACCCCTTTTTTGTCCTTACTTCTCAACATCTCAACAGCATGCAGCTTTGGTGAAGAAACATGGGATGAGAACCCGTGCAAGACCACCTTAAGTGCTGAAAACGAAGTAGAGGCCCAGAAACTTGCAAATAATTTCAAGGTAAATATGCACTGACCACAGATATCCAGTTTCTGATGTTGCTGATTCTGAAGTTGCTCTGTTCTCTTTATTTCAGTTCGGATTCAGGAAGTGGAAGAGTCACGTGACAGAGCGTCCCTTTCAGGACAGGTCTGACATTGTGAAGGAGCTGTACTCTGATCTGAATGTTATTAAACCCTACTCAGGTTAGACCAAACTTATTATCTCATCAGTAAAATTTTTGTACATGCCTACTCTTTTTTTTTTTATTATTATTATTAATATTAAAAAAATGTGTAAGATAAAGTAATTAACCTATGAAACAACATTATAGTTACAAGTATAGGCGCATTATAGTTAATAAAATGTATTATTTCATTATTAATTCACTATTATTTGAAGTTATTATTAATTATAGTATTATTAAATAATTTCTTACTTTCAAACAATTTGAAGCTGTTCCTGTGTATTGCATTCAAAAAAATAAATGTAATTGTTTTGTTTTGTTTGTAGAATAATAAAGGTAATAAATTTGCATTAACGTTTTTGTAATCCAATAAATAATGCAATAATGTGGCATTACATTAATTTGTTCCCCGTACTGTAATAACATCAGTCTCTTATTCTCTGGTTTCAGCTCGATCGTTGTTCACTTGTGGCAACTTTCTCTATGTGTTTCTCTTCGGCTGGTGGATCTCTCTGGTTTATGTTTTCATTGGGCTCCTAATGTTCCTCACAGTTTTTGGGGTCCCCTATGGTAAGAATTTGTCTAAATAAATATTGATACATATTAGTATCTCTTTCTGGATCCAAAATGTGCCTCTTTTTCATTACAGCGAATCTCTGTTGGAGGCTGTCCCGCTATTTTCTATGGCCTTTCGGAAAACTGATCGAAAAGGTTGCTTCTTCTTTTATTAAAATTCTGATACTGATCTTTGCATTAGTCTTTTCACACATAATATCCCTTTGAACTAGTTAGCATTTGCCTGCTCTGTGTAAAACATGCCAGTAAAATACATGCCTGTTCATGGACTCCACTGAACAAGATTTTGCTGTTTTTAGGCCAGTGTCTCTGTGCCAGTTGTGAAGGTCCTCCAAGATAACTCCCCCCTGGAGGCAGATGAGGACAGAAAGTCTTTATCTTCTCTACTTCTCCCCACACCTGTGGAGGACACCATAGAAGAACCCACAGGAAGTCTACAGGATGACCTCTACTGGGTGAGGAGTATAAATATACAATTAATTGCTGCGTCCGAAATCGCATACTGCTTCAGTAGGTACTACATTTAAAACCGAACGTACTACTCGACCGTTAAAACAG
>JAUCNO010000585.1:4041053-4052811 GCA_032353835.1 Enteromius viviparus | reverse complement strand
CACATTTGTACTTACACACACCATTCTGAGGGTTGTTACATGTGTGAAGTTACAGAAATATTACAGCTGTAGATACTTTGTATCAACGTGAACTTACACTGTGGTTACATACACATCTAGTTACTATGCAAGTACACAGGTATTAGGGATACTTAATATAAAGTGGGACCGTTCATTTAAGATTAGTTTTTCATCCAAGATTCATTCGATCTCTCAAAGTAAAAAATACATGTAGTTTAGTGTCACACAATTAATATAAATAACCCTGATTTTCATTTTTAGTTTCAGTTGTTTTAATGCAGTCTTTAAATATGAATCCAGAAATGTATTAATAATACATTTTAATATAACTATTTAATACATTTATAGCTATTTACACATGCCACTTCATTTTTCAACTCTCCTTGAGTTAAACAGTGGAGTTTTACCGTTTTTGAATCCATTCTGCCAACCTCTGGGTCTGGCGGTAGCAATTTTAGCTGTAGCTTAGCATAGATCATTGAATCTTAGACCGTTAGCATCTCTCTTATAAATAACCAAAGAGTTTTGATATTTTTCCTATATTTAACTTCTTCTGTAGTTATATCTTGTGCTAAGACTGATGTAAAATAAAAAGTTGTGATTTTTTTTTTTTTAGACCGGTTTTTTTTTAGGCGCTGTGTAATATCACTGAGCAAAGATCCTTGATTACTACACCAGAATGAGAGTATAGTTCCTAGTTATATTGGTCTCAACTTTTCATTTTTCGTTGGTCTTAGTAGACAGTTTAACTACAGAAGAGTCAAGTTTTAAATAGGAAAATATCAAAACTCTTTGGTCATTTATGAGCAAGATGCTAATGGTCTAATCAGATCTGATCTATGCTAAGCTACAGCCAAAAGTGTTACCGTCAGACCCGGAGATCGGCTGAATGGATACAAAAACTGTAACAGACTCAACTGTTTAACTCTATGAGAGTTGTAAAATTAGCCTAGTTTTTAAAAAATGTGGTGTGTTCATTTAAAAGTACTATTAAGTTATACAAATGATATATATACACCATTAATGAAGGATAATTTGAGAAGCATTTTCATACAGTATCATAATGTGCGTCTGATTTAACGATATAGAAATATATTGGTGACTTTGTGTCTGTGTGTAAGAGTGTGTGTTTCTGTGCAAGTGTGTGTCTCACAAGTCTGTGAAAACGAAATGTGACCTTCATAAGAAGATGAAATACACTGTGAGCAACAGACTTACATTGATTTCCGCAGCAATTACTGCCATTCTCAGCTCAGCTAGTGCATAAATATTGATGTTCTGTGTTGAGACATTCAACGTTTGGTGGGTTTATATGAGCGTGTGTTTGCATATATAGCTGGTTCTTTTGCTTTTTCTCTCTCTATATCAGCTTTTCACATTTCACATTAGCTCACATTCTCTATTTTTCTCTCTACGCAAACACACATGCTAAAGCGGAACGCCACACATCCTTGCAGCAGACGTGTCAGACGTCACAGTGAGAATGCAATCCAAATCTGTAACATCTAATTTTACGCTATCAGAAGGAGGGACATGTTCAATCTCACAGCCTTTAATTAGATCTCTGGCACTGGAGGTGTGTGTATGTGTGTGTTTACGTACACACATCTGTGTGGGTGTGGGTGTGTGTTTGTGCTAGAGAAGCAGCAAGGGGCATTCGAATCTGTGTGTGTCAGATTTGTGCTTGCATGTTTGCAATGGAGAAAAAAAAAATCGATCAATGGAGCATCATGTATTTTCATGTTATTTGGCTCATGTGCAGGTCTTATAACTTCTTATTTATGTGAAGTAAATCTGTAATATATCTCAACCACCTTCATTTTCAGCACTGCAATGGTTGTTTTTACACAGATGAGCTCTCCATGTTAGCATCCTCATTTAAATTAACACTTTTGCCCAAAATAAAAATTTGCTAAAATGTTTGACTTTTCTTCATTAGAATAGATTTAGAGAAATTAAGCATTACATTACATTCTCAGCAATATAATGTACTGTACAGTGAATGGGTGCCGTCAGAATAAGAGTCCAAACAACTGATAAAACAAATCTATCACTTGTTTTTACCTTCAACCCATTGCTTCTGGCTTAAATATGTGCCCACTATCCATAATTATACAAAAAAAGTCATCTTATCTGAATCTGATAAATATGCACAGATGTTTTTAACCGTTTAAGTGTTATAGTGGATTATGGACATTGGTTGTTAGTCACAGTTATTATATAATGGATTTGTTTCTTAGAAACATTCATTAATTGATGGACTGGAGTCATGTGGATTATTTGTGGATTATTGTTATTGTTTTTTTAACTCTCATTTTGACGGCAGCCATTTACTGTAGGGATCTTAAATTTCTCTAAATCTGTTCTCATGACGAAACAAATTCATCTCCATCTTGGATTGCTTGCCTTACCTTCTAAGTTATCAGTTATCAGTATTTGTATTGAGATGAATTGTTTGTGATCTCTCAGTGTGTCTGTGCTAAAGGTTGACGTGAACTTGGGTCGGTTAAGCCTCTGTAACTCTTACTTGAGGGTAAGTCATTTTCGTTTTTGTGTAAGCTATTCCTTTAATGCACATGCTGAGGAGTGCATGTGTGACATTTTCAGTGGAGGTTTAGGCTGCTCTCGCTTTTGATATTACCGGAATCTCAGCAGGTCGGAGCCAGTAGGAGAGAGTTTTGACACTTTTACGTGTGAGAGAAGAAGCAGGAGCTAAACAAGAGTGTGTAGATGAGTGACTGCACATTTAGAGCTGCTACAGTACATTGGTTATTTGTGTTTAAGACCTCCCAGAGTAATACTTGGACTATAATTTACTGCACCAGCACTGTAGAGGGTTCAGACTGAAATAACATTTTATGTCAAAATGGTCAACGTATAAGGTGTATAAATCATCCTAGTTCCAACATCAACTTAGAACTGTCCGATTCATATTACATAGACAGTAAGAATTAAAAAAATGCTGATTGTCCATTTCTAAACGGCTAGCCTAACTTCCAGGAGTTAGCCTTTACATGGTAAATCTGCTACTAAGAGCCTTTTAGGGGGCATTTTTCTTCATTTGGGGGTTATATTGCGAAAATTTAGTTTAAAACACTTACCCGCGGTTTCACCCTAGGACTTAGCCCAAGTACTAGACTAAAATACAAATCTGAGCTGTTTCAACTAAAAGGAACCTGCACTGACTGATCTTAAAACATGTCAGTGCCTTTATTTTGTTTTAAGATGCACACCAGGGGCCTGTTCCATAAAACAAGTTTACCAAATAAGCCAGTTTTATTTCAGTTAGTCTGACTTATTGCCAGTTAATTTGGTTTGAAATAAGTCAGGCTATCTGCTAAAAGCCTGGCTTATTTGGTAAACTTGTTTTATGGAACAGGCCCCATGTTCCTTTATTTCTACCTCCAGAACAAAACAAACCTGAGTGACTTAAAAAAAAGATTGCGCAATCTCTCCCTCTTTCTCGCACACTCACTCTCTTTATCTCTCAGCCATAAAGTATCAGTGTTGCTTTTGTATCACTGCACTATTGCCTTGAGGAGTAGATTTTGTTTTGCCAGTCACATGTCCTGATGTATGTCAGTGTGCTCTAGTAACCTTCTCAGATGTTTATGAACTCAGTGCCTTTTGTTTTCTGCCGTGATGCAATAATTCGCTTTTCAGCCTGAAATATTTATATATATTTTTTTGCTTCTTTGATTTTGATTGTCATGACTCCTGGTATAACACTCATAATGCAATTAAAACAACACCTAAGTCACATTTTCTTTAATGTAAAGAATAATAATAATCATATATATTATATAAGCACTTGCTTTTGGTAAGAAATCTAAATTCCTCTGAAATTACTTAACATTTAAACTGATTACACCTAGGCCACTCAGATGGAACATCTTTTTAATGTAATGGTTACAATGCTATTTAAGCATTGTTTTTGGCTGTTGTTATAAGTATGACCGCTTCATGCTTGATAATGTAATAATGAATATGGTTATACTAGCAAATAATGCTAGGTTTGCAAAACACTTGTTATTATTGAAAAGCTCTTGAGCAAGAGTCTCCAAGTTTGGTCCTGGAGAGCCGGTTTCCTGCAGAGTTCAGCTCCAACCCTGAAGAAACACACATGAAGTAGCTAATCAAGCTCGTATGCTGTGTTCCAGGCAGGTTTTTCTGCCTGTAAGTCACAACTTCAAATCACGACTTTGTAGTGTTTCGGGCATGTCACGGCAAACTGCCTGAGGGCGAGGGATTGTGGTATCAATTTGTAAACAAACAAGCGTGGCGGACCGTACAGGGCTTATGCTCATTTATTGCCATTTCTATCACCAAAATTTCCTTTCTCCTTGGTTGTTTGAGAAAAACGGAGGGAAAAAAACAGCGCTTAAGACAAGAGAAGCTAGTATACCTTTATTTTAGTGTCACAATTGCAAAAACGCCGCATCCGTAGGAGTTATCATTGTTGTTTCGCTGGCTATGTGACGTTAGAGAGCTGGGAAGCACATCAATACGAGTACGAGTTCACGGGTGGTAAGTCACGGGTTTGACTGCAGTTCCAGTGCACTTTCACGGGTAGAAGGTTGGAACAGGGGTTACGGGTTGCCTGGAACGCAGCATTACTAGGTATACTTGATTCTTCCAGCCAGGTGTGTGGAGGAAAGTTGGAACTAATCTCTGCAGGACGCCGGCCGTCCAAGAATCAAGTTTAATGACCCCTGCTCTTGAGCCTGAGCTTGACATATAGGTCAGTATGCCTCCTAGTAAATGTGAGTCTGGCCACATTCTTTATAAAATGCCAAAAGGCCCATACTGGCTTGACAATTTAGTTCTCTTTGAAACACATCTTCAACAGGTTTTTGGGAAAATTACAGACTGATGTGTTGCAGCAGAGATAGCTCCAGAAATGTGTCGAACACCACTAATGTAGTGTTTGTTTATTGTAAATGCTGTTCTTCTGCAGGTGTTCATCTGTGAAGGGCTCTCATCATATATAATCATGGTGCTCATTCTGGGTCGCCGTCTGAATCATGAGAACTCCGGTGGTGTGCCGGAATTGCCAGCAATCAAGCGTAAAGTCTTCGAGATGGAGTCTAAGACTCTGAGCGACGTGTTTAACTTCTCTTCCGGTTCCTCTCACTCCGAAAGCGTCCTTCAGGTCTTCAACGAGTTCCGAGACAGCCGCCTCTTTACGGACGTGATCATCAGCGTCCAGGGTCGCGAATTCCCATGTCACCGTGCCGTGCTGTCGGCCTGCAGCAGTTACTTCCGTGCCATGTTCTGCAACGACCACAGAGAGAGCCACGAGATGCTTGTGGAGATCAACGGCATCCAGGCTGATGCTATGGACACGTTCCTGCAGTATGTTTACACCGGTCGTGCCTGCATCACCACCCACAACGTCCAGTTCCTCTTCGAGACCTCCAGCCTCTTCCAGATCAACACACTAAGGGACGCTTGCGCAAAATTCCTGGAAGAGCAGCTGGACCCCTGCAACTGTCTTGGGATCCAGCGTTTCGCGGATGCCCACTCTCTCAAACAGCTGGCCAGTCGCTGTCGTGCTTTCGCCTTGTTAAATTTTCCAGAGGTGGCTCAGCATGAGGAGTTTCTAGACCTCCACAAGGATGAGTTGCAGGAATACTTGGCCAGCGATGAGCTGTTCATTGGCAGGGAAGAGATGGTGTTCGAGGCAGTAATGCGTTGGGTCTACCATGGCGTGGAGTACCGCAGACCCATGCTAAAAGATCTACTACAACATGTCCGACTGCCTCTCCTGCACCCAAACTATTTTGTACAGACGGTGAGTGGCACATTTAAATTCATGTGAACACTGTGGAGAAGCTGAAATGCACTCCTGAGATGTTTATAGAGCGCTGCAGAGATTACATATTTTTATAGGCCAATTCAAGTGTAGTTTATACACATGATAATCTTCACACAAGAAACATCATCCCTGCAGCACTCTATATAGAGATCAAATAATCATCAGCCTTGGTTTGGTCCTTGAAGTACCCTGGACTGCAAACGAACCCCACTTTGAGTATAGACTGGTTCTTAAGTTACAGAATGAGATAAAGCTAGTTCTTCAGATTTGACCAGTTGTAGATTGTTGGGTTCCATTTAGCTTTGGAAGTTGGATGTCAGAGCTAAGAATGGCGTCACATCCAAGCTGACCATATTCCAGTATCCAAGCTGGAAAACTTAAGTTGATAAAAACACAATTAAAAGCAATATTTTACAAAGATGCCTGCACCCCCAAGTTTACTGAGACAAACAGAAATGTTAATAAACAGTATATTACTACTGTTACACTTTGATGTTCTAAGCAGCCATATTGCATTTTGAATTCAGGATTGTTGCAGTTTAGAATCAGAAACTTTGTAATTTCCGCCTTGAAAGTGCAGCATGTTGCTCCAATGATATTTAAGCAATCTTCAAACCAGTTCATCAAGATCTTGGGGTTCACTTGAAATCTATCGGCAGGTGTGTTGATGTTTGCCAAAGTCAAAGCTCTTTCAAGATTATTTAAACAAGATAGCTGCACTCAGGATACAGGAAGGCAAATGTAAAGGTGCGACGTTAAGGTCAAGTGTCAACAATATGATGATATTTTTCAGGTGGAAGGTGATAAACTGATCCAGAGTGCTCCAGAATGTTACCAGCTGTTGCACGAAGCACGTCGCTATCACGTACTCGGCAATGAGATGATGTCTCCACGAACCAGGCCCCGCAGGTATGCAAACATCTGTGACCAGAAATTAGCCGATAAGATGATTTGCTCTTAAAAAACAAATGGTTCCTACTTCCTGTGTGGGTCTAAAAGTATATTAAATTCACAGAGAAAGTGAAACTGGAACAACAGGTTTTCAATGGACTGTCTTAAACTCATTTTTATATGTATTTAAATACTCTTCCGCTTTGTTAACAAGAAAAGGTAATTTGGGATTAAACCTTAGTAACTTAAGCGTGTTTTTTTGTTGTTGTTGGTCTTACTCGTGTGAATGATAGCTCAAATTGTGCAGCCAAACCTGCCAGAGATTTGATTGGAAAAAAAATTGATGAAATTTGATGAAAAAAATGACTTGCATTGCGTAAAGATGAAAAAAGATCTGTTTATAGAAAGTGTCCTTTGAAAAGAAGGCTCAGAATTGGAAAACATATATTCATTTAGTGGCAGCGTGTCTCATTCTGGAGGCAGTATTTATTTAGGAAAACTGTTTTTGGAGGAAGAATTTTTGTGTATTTTTAGGGTATCTTTTGTAGGAGTCAGATGTGGGGAGGTTTAATCAGTACTTGGAGGCAGTATCTTTATATAGAGTTTCTGTTTTTTTTAGAGTCAGTACTCTAATATGGGGTCTGTATCTTTATTTAGAAGCAGTATCTGTTCTGGAGGTGCTATCTTTGTTTGGAGTCTTGTATCAGGGGTTGAAAATGTATGAGCTTGCTTTCAGACTCCGCTGGCAGACAGACAGCCGTGTAACCACTGTAGAGTCTTTATTAAACATCATATTTCAGAATGATTTGGTTATTAGAAGTACACACATAAAGCCCAAACACAATTTAGAAATACACACTGTACAGGACTTGAGATTTCTCTGTGCTGCACACATATGCACACAAACGCTCTGCAGATGTGACCTTGTTATGAGAGTCACTTACTTGTTATGGTGTCTAGAAAGAGGATTCATTCTTCCATAAGTCATAGCGGAAGCTCATTGTACCTTGTAAGAATGAAGCTTAACCACTTTCTGATAATATCACCACTTCAAACCCAGTGCTTATCTTATATCGTTGTTTTTATTCTCCTTGTTTGCAGGTCTACTGGTTTTTCTGAGGTCATTGTCGTGGTGGGAGGCTGTGAGCGAATGGGAGGTTTCAATCTGCCGTACACAGAATGCTACGACCCCGTGACGGGAGAGTGGACGTCTCTTGCTAAACACCCTGAATACACTAAGTCTGAGTATGCAGTGTGCGCCCTCCGCAATGATATCATTGTATCAGGTTAGTCAATCTTATTTTTAAGTTATTTCTTGTTTTCCATCTTTGAGTAGCCCACTGTGAAACATAAATTAGCCCTCAAAGTATTGTACATGAAACACCCTTTATTTTGTAATTGGTTGTGATTTAGTGTCTTATTGCTGTATTTTTGTTTTAACTCCAGACAGAAAAATTACTTGAGGCTGGAAACTGATAAAGTGTGGTTAGGACATGGCTAAATGCGCTGCACTTTTGGTGCTGGTTTATCCTGTACTTGGTCACAGTGACTGATCAGAAAGTGACTAGTTTTGTGGAACATTAAAACACACACTCAAACACCCATACCCACACACACACATACTCTTTTGAGATGTATTGTTGGCATAGGCGTGTGGAACTTCTTATAAAAATGAATTTATCCAGATTTAGACGCTAGGGAGGAGTTTTGATGTCAACCTGGAACATAAATCACGTCTAATAAAAATGTAATATGGGCAATTTGAACTGTTTCATTGAATTTTACTAAATGACAAAAGTACTACTGAGTGAGGAAAGGTGATCTGACTTTATTCCACCTCACAAGATGAAAACTTAAAATAAAGTTTTGAAGACCAAACCAGTGTATTGGGATCAGAATATCATACTTTGGAATGAGCTCTTAACTGTGCCAGCAAGCAACCATCTCTAACAATGTAAGCATTTTTCTTTATACTCATTGTACACTAAAGCTTCATTTAACAGATTCTATTGTTGTTTGAATGGGTTGGACAGATAAGTCCAGGGTTTTCTGTGGTGGGTTAAGGGCTTTTAGAAAATGCCTGGTTTGTGAGGACATTTCTGGAACAGCTGTTTATGATTTGAGGAAAATCGGAAACAACAGCTGCCTCTGAGACCAGCCAGTGTGTCAAACGTTGTTCCCACTGGCAAACTCCAGCGTTCGATTGGCTGAGTGCTTGGGACATTTCAAACACTAACTGGCACGGGTGGGCAGCATCTTGAGGGAGTATTTGTGCCAAGAGTTTCAGAGTAGTTCCAGGAATGATCTGCACTTTCTGGCTGCATGTGTTGGTAAAGTTGCTGCATCACGTCATCCAGGGTCACAGGCTATATATACAGGTCATGCATTTTAAGAGTTTCTGTAAGTGTGATGCTTTATGCATTTAAACATGACCTAAATTCGTAAAGCTCAAGTGTGTTTTTTTTAAACAAGCTGAATGTCATAATGAGGAATTGTGTAATTCTTCTCCTCCTAGAGCCATTGTTCAGCACTTACAAAACATTAAGTAGTATGGAGTGTGTTTTGTGTGTCTGATTTCCATTAATAGAGCTGTGTTTTCACACTCATGTTCTCACGTGTCAGGTTTGCCCTTTTCTCTGTCTCTCACACACTCATAAACACACACTGCTTACTGATGTTCTCGCATACACGTGCAGTTGGCCAGCCTCCAGCTTCAAGTTCAGAGGCCTCTTACTAATTCAGTCCCTCTCTTCTGTCAAAAGGCATATCCTACAGGCAGCTGTCTTTGATAAACACTACTCTTGGATTTCTTTCAAGAATAACAAAAAACTCAGCAGTAGAGTGCAACTGTACTCCATACATGATGATTCCATACATCACTATTTTATATAATAGAATAACCAAGACTTTGCTGCTTTCTGATCATACAAGTTATATCAAAGCATGTTCAAGTGAAGTAACCTAAAATACAAAAGTACCTATTTTGGAAAGCACACATATTATTCACTTATTACATTACATGCCAAATACTCTTTTCCAGGAACCTTTTCTGCATTTATTCAGCAGAGCCCAAAAATGAAAGTTATTGTTATTCAGTGCATGTTGATCAAACCTTATTGACTGACTTTGTTATATTCTATGACTTCAGAAACCACTGATACATTTTTAGCAGTATCTTAATTTGTGTCACACAGAAGATAGAAACAATGATATGATTAACTGAAAAAAAACAATGTCTGACTTCAACATCACTGCCTACATTCATTTGCAAAATAAAAGACGTTTATTTTGATCATCATTTCATCAGTTGCTGTGACAAGCAAGTCGGTTAATTTCAGTTGTGAAACAAGACGGAAGTCAAAATTGGCTGGCAGTTCCTCCCCGAGGCAGTGGATCTGAGTCAGCAGCAAAAAGATATGTGCAGTGTTTAAGAACGTCTTTGTTTGCTTTCTCACTGTTAGAAAAACCACAAATCATTCCATCCAAACCTGACCAAGACAACCTCTGTTTTACAACTTGACTTTTTAAATAAACATACACAAATTGACGTTTCCTGTTTACAGCTGGCATTTTTACGAGGCTAATGAACAAGGCCGTCACTACACATAAATCACCTTTGGAGCTTAGCCCATTCATGCCATTGCATAATGCAAACAATCCTGTTTATCACAAGCTAAATAACTCAAATTATACTCATTTTTTAGATTTTTGAATGTATGTTATCAAGATGTGGTAAAAAATAAACTAACAATGTCAGAATTAGAGAAAAGGTAAGGAAAGGAATTAAACGTTTTATGTTATATGAGGCTTCCTTATTGGCTATATTGTTTTAGGCTACAATGTATCAATGATTTTTGCAATGGATGTTCGAGAAAAATTATATTATGAGATACTAATATTGCCAAGTTTTATCGTCAGAAATACTCCAAATAATTAGTTTTCTTTACTTATATGTGACCTTGGACAACAAAACCAGTCATAAGTGTTAATTTTCCGAAACTGAGATATATACATGATCTGAAAGCTGAATAGATAAGCTTCCTATTGATGTATGATTTAGATGGATGGGGCAATATTTGACCAAGATACAACTATATGAAAATCTGGAATCTTGAGGATACAGAAAAATCTAAATGCTGAGAAAATCACCTTTAAAGTTGTTCAAATTAGATCTTATCAATGCATATAACTAATACAAAATTAAGTTTTAATATATTTTCAGTAAGAAATTGACTAAATACTTTCATGGAACATGATCTTTACTTACTATCCTAAGGATAGGAAAAAAAAATCAATAATTTTGACCCACACTATGTATTTTTGGCTATTCCTACAAATAAACCCCAGTGACTTACGACTGCTTTTGTGGTCCAGGGTCACATATGTCATTCAGAACAATACAAAATAGATTTGAACCTGCATCCCTTCAGCATGTGTCAAGCAATGTTTCTGTTAATAACTAGCTTTACTGTTCTCCTGAAGATCCTTCTCAGTGACAAGATGTAAAGTGTTAACTGGAGACAGGCTCCATCTCAAATGCTGGTTTGTCTGGTCTTCACTCGGAATTAATGTCACAGAGGCTTGACGGTCTTTGTTAATGGATATTTATGACAGCAGAGCAAACTCAAAGGACTGGAGCCAGTCTTTATTATATTGACTTAACATTAGAGGACAAAGCAAGCACATCCTCTTCAATTAGAGATTTGGATTCGGTCTTTGTTTGCAAGGCAGTTGCTCAGCTAATGCACTAATGTAGTTTACGAGCACTGTAGTTGTTGTTGTGCCGCTCTTACTTCCTCAAAAACGTTCTTCAGTTGTTTTCCACCTCCTCTTTTTCCATCTTTAAGCTTCCCTATTTATTTTCCCCAGTCAAAAAAAGCTGGTTATTTTGAGTTTGATTACTTCAGCACTCATGTGCGTTCCCTTATATGAGCCAAAGAAGCTAAATTTAAAATAGTCAAGTCAAGTCACTTTTATTTATATAGCGCTTTTAACAATACAGATTGTAGCAAAGCACTGAACATTATC
>JAUCNO010000585.1:4016915-4036891 GCA_032353835.1 Enteromius viviparus | reverse complement strand
CTTATAGACGTCTATTTGACATCTTAAAGGATACGTCCTATAGACGTATTACAGATGAGCAAACAACCTAACTAATACGTCTTGCAGATGTAAATGCAGACGTCAAATAGATGTCTCCTAGATGTACGTGTGCTATCTGGGAACCAGTTTACTAGCATGTTGCTAGCATGTTTCTAGCATGATTAACATGTTTCTAAAATGATTAACAGGTTACTAGCATGTCGCTAGCATGATTAGCAAGTTTACTAGCATGTTGCAACCATGTTTCTAGCATGATTAGCAAGTTACTAGCATGTTCCTAGCATATTTTTAACATAATTAGCATGGTACTATCAAGTTACTAGCATTTTGGAAAATGGAAAAAGATATAGCAACCCGAGTCAGACCAGTCTGAAGGTTTGTTTGGAGTTTGGAGTTTGTAGAGTTAAAGCTCTAGGAGAAGTAGCTGTCAGAAAATTTAGTCTCAGAATAATAATAATAATAATAATAATAATAATAATAATAATAATAATAATAATAATAATAGTAGTAGATCGGTAAGTTGGCTTTCTCAAGCAACTTAATTAATCAGTTTTTTATTATATTTTATGGTTTAATCATTTATAGGTATTAGCAGAGATAATATAAGCAGCCAATTAATGTCAATCAGTGCTTTCCAATATCAGCCAATTAATGTCAAAATACTATATGAAGTAAATTATTTAATGTTGCTTTAAATATACATGTATTAATATTATATTTTAGTATTAAACATTTTTTTTAACATACATTTTTTAGATGTTGTATTAAAACTTTGTTGTACTGAATATTGAATAAAAGAAACTCTCACACATTTTAAAATGTGATTTTCACATGAAAAATACTAACCTTAATAAAAAAGTAATTTTAAATGTTACATTTAAACTACATAAATGTAATATTTATATTTTTGATTTGTGATATATATTTTTAGTATTATACATTTAATATTATATATATATATAATGTTTATATAAAATATAAAAACAATATATTTAAAATATTAGCCTTGCTAAAAAAGAATTTTTATATTGTAATATATAATATTTTTAGTATTAAACATTAGATTTTGTTTTACAATTTATTTTAAAAATAAACTGCTGTAATAAGTTTTTTTAATCGTCATCAATCATTTTAGTGCTACATTAAAATATGTATAAATATTATATGTAATACTTATATTAAATATAATGAGCAATAAACATGTTATATTGTAAAATAAATATAATAAATAATATTCCAATATATATATATATATACGTAGGTATATGGTATTAAATACCATTTATTTTTCCACACACATATAAATAATATAAATATAATAATATAAATATATTACATTTTACAAAATGACAAAAAATGTATATAGATATAAATAAATAAAAAATTAATAAATTCTCTTTACCATAGGAGTCACTTATTTATTGTCATAATTAAAATTTATAATATTGATATTCTAAAAATACAAGTAATCATTTTAGTATTAACAATTTTACATTAATATTATTACACACATTTTTTGTGTTTTTTCTTTAGACATGAATATAGCTTCCACTATATACCGTTTCCTATGGGGGCCTTTAAAAGGAAATCAACATATTTGGACACATCATATAACATAAAAAAATTAATTAACCATGATCGCTCTAAATCAGTACTTACCAAAATAGTTCACAGCAAAACCTTGAAAAACACAGAATGCATCCCCTAAAAAGAAAGATCCGTGGTAGTTTGTGATGGTGACGATGACAGAGCCGCAGGTGGCAATCATGATATCAGACACGGCCAGACTGAGAATGATGACGTTCATCGCGTTGAGAAAATGCCTGTTCCTAAGCATCACAGCAATCACCAATAAGTTATTAAACACAGAAAGTATTGTGTTTATAAACATTAGGTATGAAAGTATGCTGTAGCCCACACGTGGAAATATAGTAGGCTGCACCGTCATGGCCGTATCTGTTGTAGTGATGCTCTCCATGATCTGAAGATGAAGTCTGGACAGTAGGGCGTTTTGTTCAGAGCTGATCAGACCATCACGGTATCAGGTATAAATGAAGGGATCAGATACTGGCTTTAGCTAAAACCTGATTTTTTGCTTTATACCAGCAGACAGTAATCTGAAGCATCTGCTCGATTGTTAAAGGCCATTTGTCAAATTACTCTTTGCTGGTTAATTAATCATCTTATTCATCAAAGCAGCCAGTTGGGATTTTGTTATAAGTAGATATGGATTATAAAGTTTATAAAAAAAAAAAAAATAGAAAAAAAAAAACCACAAGGCAAGTATCAATTTGATTACATTTATAATAAATATTCCAAATAAAATACACTTCAAATCAGGATTAACACAAAGCCATTTAAACAATGTCTAATAAATGACAAAGGCAATTTTTTTATAGAGAATTACTTCATTCAGTATAAAAAAAAAAAAAATAGCTAAGCAGACAAAAAAACTAGTGTGCATTCTTAGTTTCAACAAGCAAAGTCAACCAAAATACTGGCGTCTTCAAAACACGATGTAAATGTTCATATAATACCAAGTTCAGCATACTGAAATAAAGTCAAAAATATATATTTAGCATGTAAGCAGAAGTGCCCTACAGGCGAGCGTGAAATAAAACGCTCTCACTAAACTCAGTCACATAATCTCTCATTGTACAGCGACTACGTACGTTACAGCTATAATGTTGATTTTACAGTTACACAACGTCGACATTCGACCGTGAACATACAGAAGGGACCAAAACTCTGAAACCACAGTGAAGATTTGAGATTCAAAATCTAATTTAAACACAGAAATTTTGAAAACGATAAATAACAAATAAAATTATTGATGTCAAATTCACATTAATTTTTCAGTTAAACCTTTCACTCTGTTTTTTACGCCATTTAGGTTTTTAATAAAAAAAACAGCAATTAAAAATATATTTTATCTTTCAAACAACTATTTGTTCAACTATTAAAACAAATATTATAAACAACTAATTTGCAGTTTAATACATTTTAATTGTAATTTACTGATGTGATGGCAAAGCTACTCCAGTTCAGAAATCATTTTAATATGTACTAATTAATAATTATAATATAATTTCATTTCATTTAATATATAATTTCATTTCATTTCATTTAATATATAATTTCATTTCATTTCATATAATATATATCATATAATTTCATATAATATATATCATATAATTTCATATAATTTCATATATCATATAATTTCATATATCATATAATTTCATATAATTTCATATAATATAATTTAATATAATATCATATCATATCATTTAATATAATATAATATAAAATCACTAAAATAAAATAAAAAAAATCACTAGTGGTTTCAAACTTTTGAAGTCAATTGTACATCACCATCATCATACATTGCTAAACACAGTATGTAAGGCTTTTTAAAACATTAAACACTTTTTTTATGATCATTTCAAAATGAATATAGTGTTCATCTGCCTTCCTGAGAGTTTCCTTTTTAGTTCTAACAAAAGTTTTTTTACATTAGCTTCTTGAAACCAGGTTCATCTTTTACTCCTTTCACACGTGTCAAGTATTCTCTCTTATACCATCAATAATCTTTATGAAGGCCATTGATGAAAGAAAGGCTACAAACTACAAAAATAAAACCTCCTCTACACTACGAGGCACATTAAAACACCACAGAGTTCCTCAAGTAGAGTGTCTTACATGGTATCAAAAATAAGGTATCCACAGATGTACCACAGCACAGACGTGTGTAAAACTCCAGCTCAGTGTAACTGCAGCTGCTCTGTGGTGTGTACATTTTACAGCGAGTGTCTCGCGTGGCCTCACTACTCGGATCCGACGGTTGTCCTGTGGCTCTGGAAGGGGATGTTCATGGCTCCGGTGCTGGTCTGCTCGGGCCAGATGGGAGACTCGTGCTGCAGGGGTGTGCGTCTGGGGTAGAAGGTGTGCTGGAGGTCGTAGTTCAGCAGACAGCTGAGGGACGCCATGTAGATGTCGGCGAAGCGGGAAAGACGGCGTGAGAAGTATGTCGGGTTGTGGTACGTGCGGAAAAGACTACCAAACTGGGCGTTGAAGATGTCTTTGGTCCGTAACCTGTTGGAAGTGAATTATTTTTAATAATTGGATACAAAAATGTGATACTTTTCAATTCGAATAAAACACAATTAAGTTCATCTAGAGTATGACATGTTCTCTATGCCATCAATATAGATTACTGTACACACTAGTTATTCTCTGAATGATTTTCAAAGTCAGGTTTCTCTATAATGAACCCAAAGGTGTGTCACTGTCAAGGCTTTTTAAGTTAAAGAGATAGTTTAGCTAAAAATGAAGATTCTGTCATTTATTTCTCATTGAATAAAGTATTTGTTTTCTTTGCACACAAGAATTTTCGTAGCTTCATAACATTACTTTTGAACTACTGATGTCACATGGACTATTTCTATCTTCTTACCCCCTTTCTGGCCCTTGAACATGTCAGTTGCATTTCTGTGTATGAAGAGTCAAAAAGCTCTCAGACTCCATCAAAAATATGTTCATTTGTGTTCCGAAAATTATTAATTACAGATTTAACAATTTTGACTGAGCTGTCCCTTGAACTAAAACCATAAACAATGCTATTTTATTTTATATTAATATATTATATTTTTAAATCTAAACTATAACATAAATATATATATATATAAAAAATATTTCAGCTAGGGGAACATTCTTTTATTTTTAATAAATTAATTTTTTTTAAATTGAAATAAAATGTAATAAAAGTAAAATAAATAATTTATATAAAATCATTTTATAGTATAGTCTCAATTTCATTTAAATAGTACTGGCCTGTTTGGAGAATAAAATTATAAAGAAATATTATGGATAATATTATAGCACATCATATTAAGGATTACCTCATCTCCTCCCTTTCATTAATCCACTGCTGAATCACTGTTTGTGACGCAGGGTCCCGGTGCACCTGCAACATAAAAACAAATACAGCTTCAACTAGCCAAGCAGAAAACACATATGGACATGAAAATACAGAAATGGAAATTAAATCTAATGCACGTTATATTGGTAGCTTATTACTTATCAGCCAGATTTCTTTTAATTTATTGGTCAGTACTGGATTTGCATGTTCATGTCTGCTTTACCTTTATGGACTAACCCTCAAATAACAGTGAAATTGAAATAGCTACACAAAATAGTACTGAATTGTTATTTAGGCGGTCTGACCTGCATTTGCTCCAGCAGTCCGGTCAGGGCCTGAAGCCAGGTCATGGTGTGGACGTACTCCTCAGTATTCATGATTTTGATCTCTTTACGCAGCTCAGGAATGATAGCTCCTGTTCTCCAACCGTGTTTCAGAGTCAGGTCCTGCACACATCACGACGTTTTCATTCAACGTTTGTACTCATTGTCTTTGATATAAGAACAGGGCATGTTGAGACATGTTTACTTATTGACAAGCAAATGAAATTAATAAGAGAGAACTAATGTCAATACTTTGCGTATCCTAGTATCCAGAACAACAAATACAGCAATAACATTTTAATTAGACATAAACTTAAACTAATACACTAACATTAACGGGATTGATAAGACAGAGTTCAATGTAATTACAAATGGATTGTGTTGCCTAGTATCTAAGTGTATCTTATTATCAAAACAAGCAGAAAATGTGGGAATATGATGCTCACGGCAAGGTCGCTGTAAATGTGATCTCCGAAGTACAAAACCTTTGATCCCCTCCAGCCTGTAAGCCGTAAAAACTCGTACAGGTTTCCCTGGCAACAGTTAAAGTGAACAGATCAGATTCTGGCATCTGTACTGAATAGAAACAGTTCGCAGCTGAACAGCGGGGAATGAAATATTACCTGTTTATAGATCTGCCCTTTCTCAAGGTGGTGAATTCTGTCCCACAGTAACACACCTTTATCAGTAACTCGTCTGAATGGTCTTCAGAAACCACAAAAACACAGTCAAACACACACACACACATACTTCATCAAAGGTCATTTGTCAAAGGAATCTGTGAGAGTGGCTGTGATTATGTAAGGATGGCATTGATTTAGGAGTGATTCAGTGCTGCCAGGTTTAGCCGGCGCTTTCTCTGGGTTTCTTGAACTTACTTCCTCCTGTCATTGAAGAAGCCAGGCTTGTCGGCCTGCACTATGACAACATCGAACAGGTCCTGCCAGTCTTTACCAACTATGTAGTTCATGCCTCGATCTCTATAAATAAAGAAAAATTTTGAAACATGCAATTCTCTCATGAAAGCAGTTAATCAGGATGGCTTTGTATGACTTCTTAGTAAGGTTTTTCTCATGTCATGTGATGCATGCATTTGTCCTGTGCATTGATGTTTATTTTGACTTTTCAATTGAATATCTTGCTCACACTTACACAAAATCAAAAGGACTGTTCGTGATCAAAAACATCTTCTTGCCGTTCTTAGATAGCTTTTGTAAAACAGCATGTGTCTGTTCACCGTAACAAATATACTTCTCTGCAGAAAGGAAAAAACAAGGTGTAATTAAAATATTGCAATTGTGTGATTGAATAATTACAAAAGAGGCGGGTGGGGGGTACACACATATACATCATATTAAGTAAAATAATAATAATAATAATAATAGTTAATATTTACATTTTAACTATTTTATCTTTATTTTTATTGTGTATAAATGTAATATTTTATACTACATATTAAAGTATATATTATTATTACAACTTAAAATTATGTAATATATCAATAATATAACAATCATACTTTATTGATAATAATAATAATAACAATTATCATTATTAATATTATTGAGTAAACTGCAGATTCATATCATACTAAGTATAATAATATATATATATATATTAAAAAATAAATTATTTATTATAATTATTATATGGTTAGTTACAGTACATATTTATTTTTTATTAATAATAATAATAATAATAATAATAAAAGTTAAAATATTTCATTCTATATAAATATATTTAAATACAAATTTAAAATTTAAAACATTATTTAATTACTACATATTTACACTTTAAATTGTATGTTACAGTATACTTTTATCATTAATATTATTATTAAATTTTTGCAATATTAATATATTATGATTATATCATGTTAAAAAAAATCTCTGAAGCAGACAAATTGTTATGAGGTCTTCATGCAGGTCCAGGTAAGAACATTACCGATATCAGCCTCTACCGCTCGATACATAATCCCTCTGACATGGACGTCTCCTATAGCCTCCTGGGAATGAAGAAACAGACCAGATGCAGAATATCAAAGCTAACGTAACATCAATGTTCTGCACGGAAACAACACTCAAAGCCCTGACGCACTGCCAGACACCTCTTGCGAAAGCTCTCAGTCACTTCATATGTCCTTTGAGACTTGTTAATTCATAATTACAGGCAGGACTGAACATAAGAGCAATGGTGTGTGTCTTGTATTAATTAAGCTGGTCTTCAGCCCCAATAAAAGGTATTAGACCATCTGTAAGCCTGCTTTTCTCCAGGCACGTGGCACAGATGGTGCATCTACTGTAAATGGTTCCTCTAAAATTAGACTGTTCCTTTCCATGCTGCTCACGAAGAACTTAAATAGCAACTTCAGAATTCATATTTATCCAAAATGTGTGCTTAAGAGATCCTTTGGTTTCTGACATCTGCGTTACCACTAATACGTCAGGACTCGCTCAATTTTCCTTAGAAACTGATTTGAACGAAATCTTGATTTCTTGATTCATAAGATGAGTCCTGCTCTGATACATGACACGTTTTGAGGGGCAACTGCACCTTGACGTCTTTATAAAGATGAACAGGCTCGTAGTCAATGTTGTGCTTCATGAAGTAGTCATTAACGCATGACAGCAGTGTCATTTCTGGCAGAGAGAAGATATCCATGAACTGCTTCATGGTGTGGCCGTGAGAGCTCTGTATGGAGAGATTGAAAGAGCTGTGTTAAAAGTGGTCATATTTACTGCTTTACTTCTGTTTGAGACGTACTTCCTACATTGCAACTACTTTTCTGCTAAGCTTTGACAAAATTACGCTAAGATATCAAACAAAAGGCTTGCAGACCTTGCCATAGAAGTCACTCATGATCTCGAGGGGTACATGGGAGCCCTCGTACATCGCAATGACCTCCTTTTCTGGCACAGGATTAAGACCCCTACAGCAACATTTAAATGACAATAAGCGAACCTATTCTGAGATTTAAAAAAATTATTCTGTTATTAATATTTTTTCACTCTCAAGCCATTCTAAACCTGTAAGACCTTGGTTTATCTTCAGAGCACATAGTCGTTCAGGGCCCAGAAAAATATTGTTAAAATAGTCCTTATGACATCAGCGGTTTATATGATGCTACAAGAATACTTCCACGTTTTACCTGTACACTGTCCCCAGCTGGATATAATGAAAGGCATCAATCTTCATCAGTAAGGCCTGGTAACCAGATGAGATTAACAGGTTAGCAAGGTTACTTATAAAGTCTACAGCAGGTCAGGACTGGGCATGTACCTTTTGGACATCATAGTGCAGACCACGAATCACAAAATTCGATATATAATCATATTCCCTTAGTCCCTCTGGATACTGTGATGTGGACAGAAAGAGGGAAGATATTCAGAAAACATTAATATGCTAAAACTTAATGTAACAATATTATATATATACATAAATGAAGTGCTGGGTCACTCACCCTGTGCTCGTCGATGAGGATGTCTCGGGCGATGTTGAATATGAGTGTGTGAAGGTGACTAGAGTAGAAGGCCAGCGTATAATCATAGTCAAAGCCATAGATCTCAATGTCCTGCAGACTCATCTGATTATTAGCAAAGATTGTGTCTGGGTTCACAAAGTTGTTTGATATCACTGGAATTAAATCTGTCGTGGACACAAAAAATAGGTGTGGTAATAAATACTTGACCCTTGAAGTTCACATTTTTATTATATTTGCTTAGTTTTAATAAATAGAACAGTAAATAGTTTAATAAATAGTTTAAAAAGGAACTAAAACGATTGCTGATTAACCCTGTAATGAGACTCTAATGTAATGACCAATATTATTGTTTCCTGAAACAAAAACTATTTTAAATATGTCTATTCATTAATTTTGTAAAAATACAAAAAAATAATTGTAATAAAACGCAAATATAATAATTTATAAATAACTTAAATAATTACAAATGCTGCTAAAGTTGCGGAATTTGAAAGAGAAATAATAAATGTATTCACGTAGAGTGGACATTTAAATAATTTTATGAAGGTACATATTACACACAATTATGAATGTAAATATAAACGTGATATAAAAGTGGTTCTCAAGTACGTCATTGCATCATACAACAGCATGATGTCAAATCATGACAGATATATCACTCTAATAAACATAACTGAAATCTTACAGCCTATATAATACGGTTAATGCTAGGATAAAATAGAAGCATACATAGATGGTAAAAAATATACAGTACAACATTAAAAATGCCTTTTTGCCGTTTGCTAGATGACCAGCGTCTTAAGAGGAATCAGGCAGTTCAAGAACATGTATCTAAACTAACCTTGCGTTTGCTTTTTGGTTTCGTTGTAAACAGACCAGAGCCAGCTGGACTTGTCGGCGCTGGAGCAGGTGCACATGTTCCTTGCTGTCAGTTGTCCCATGAGGACCTCTCTTCTCCGGGACGCGAGAGCAGACTTCGAGATCCACGGCGCGCTGCTGGTGTTGACCGTCCATATCCCGCTTCCAGTGTGCAAATACTTCAAGTGCGTGACGAGCCTCTTAAAGCCCTCCTGATTTTTGAACAGGTTTGAAAGTGGCAAGGACAAGGTCGGCATATTTCCCCGCACCAGAGCTGCCTTCTGTTTGACAGACGACTGCTTCAGCTATACATTCTCTACAGCAGTCTCAAATATACACATGCTTACTTCCGTTCGCACGTTGACAGGCTAACTTTCATAATAAAAGTCAACAGTGATGAAAATAGCCACTATTAAAATATTTTTTTGAATTATCTTATTTATTGTTATCTAAATTAAATAATAAAAAATCTGAATTAGTTAGAGAGAAACTCTGAAATAGGCTATAACACAAAACTACTGTTAAAGTGCACGTAAGAAATGAAGACAGTACAAATTTGTATAAACAGCTTTATTCACAGAATAAAAAAAACATACATCATTTCATTTTACTTTCATATGTAATATCTATACACATTAGTTATGAAAAAGAAAAACAATTGGTTATTGTTTCTGAGATGCTGAGTCTGTCTGTCGTTCTTTCAAGCCAAGAAGTTCTGTTCGCAGTTCTCCAGGCTTTGGTGGGATCTCTGGAATGGTCTATAATGGTAGAAGAAACATAATTTATACTAAATATTTACAGTCATCATGAAATCAAAAAGTTGCTTTTTATTGGTGTATGTAATTGAATCAATTGATAAAATCTCTATTACAGTTGAAATACAAAAAATGAAATGCAAATTACAATTTTTCCTTATATATAAATATATGTCTAGATTGCACACACTCCTAAACAAAAAAAGCACAAAATCTTAAATCAACGAAACCAAAAAACTTACTAAATCAGGACGGTAATACTGATGCACAACCTGTGCTCCAGCAAACATTGACAACATACTGGCTGCAAACATCCTTAAATATCTTGGCCATGATACACCTGCTGGCATCCTTAAAAGACAGCTGACTGACAAGTGTTTTGCTGATTAATAGAATTTTTACCTAAAGAAAGAAAAACTGTTTATTTCAATTACCCTTCTAATTGCTCTGTTAATATTTAAAAAGGAAATGTTAGGTAATGTTAACCCATTACCAACAATTAAATTCTATACATAAATTATAAAATAGTATTATATTATTTATAAAATTATATAGAAATTACAATAATAACAAAAAGGTCATTGTTATATTCATGTTTAAATCCATACAGCTAGTCTAAATGTACCTTTTCATATAGGTTAATAAAAGCTTATTTAAATGCAACTAAAAAAATAATAATAATAAACTCTTAAGCATTTCATTTGACATAGATAAGTATTTTATCGGTTAAATTAATGGCTTTTTGTTATAAGGTCATTTCACCACAGCTAGCTATCTTAAACGAAGCAGCAAATGAGGCATATGTGCTATTACATGCAAACAGTATTGTAATTCCCATATTAAACTGGATACAAAATGGAGAGACATATACTAACCTTGTTATGTTAACTTATAATCGAAATAACATTACAGGTTTTGTTGCACGACATTCAGCAGTAAAGGCTCTCTCGTTACATGTCTCACATGTTCGCTTTGGAAGTCTTGTAAATCGCTTTTATCATAGGGAGTACTGAAATACATGGTTTGTCCTAATTGCTCAAAGTAGTAATAAAATAATTAAATTGATTAAATTAATACGTTGTTCAAAACGTATCGAAACACTGGAATCTTTAAGCACGCCACAAGATGCGTTGTATATAAAAATGTGTTAAGAATTGAAATGCGACACCTCTGAAAATAATGGTCGAGTCCAACAAAGTGAAGCCAGCCATTCGGAAAACTAACGCATTATTGTATAAAAGTATGAATATACGTTCGACACAAATGGTTGCTGGTATAAATGTTTTCCTGCGTTAATTTTCAAATCTATAATAATTAGATAAAAATGGAAAGCTTTGAATCTCCAAAAAATAAAACGATCGTTTTCCCATGCATAAAATTAAGGACTTTTAGTTTGAATTTAGCCCTTACCTTTGTTGACATTTTTACTTACACCGGCTTCATTCATCATACGTAGCAGCATTTAGCGTTTGCTTTTCTGCATTAAATGCTCAAATGTGCCAGAAAAGGTCTGAAGAATATATATGGCAGGTAAGATTCATAATCCTAACGGAGAAAACTATGTCCGTATTTGAAGAAACGAGTGCTTGTTTTCCGTCAATGGTCCACACACAGCTCTTAGATTATTGGATGTAACGAGATAGTTAGCTGCATACTACAGTACTTCTCATAACAGAGGATGAGTAGTCTTTGAAATATGCATTCTGCTAAGTAAAATGAATGTTTTGTATTATCCTGTGACGTTTAACAGATAAGCTAAGCATAATAAAAAGAGGAAAGTAACAGAAGATTTTAAACAAAGGGAGGTGTGGTTTAAAAGCTGGCATATCAGTAACATAAACATGAATATTAATCTATTAAAGTAAGACCACCAATTAAGATGGAAGAAAGGCAGTATTCATCTCTGACGGCCCCTATGGATTATCTTCAGTACTGGTGAGTTTGCCCAGCCCCAAAAGATCCCAACGAGTTGCTTTCTTATATGTTTTAAAGAAATTAGTGATGTGTATACTGTGTATACTTCCAACAAATGCTATCAAAATGGGAGATGAAGGTGTATGGGGAAACACTGGCAAGAAAAAGATCAGATTAATGCCATATGTTCTGAAGTAAGTGCAGTGTCTTTGTAATTTTGTTTTCTCAGGTATCAAACCAATCCTCAGCAGTACCAGGCAGAACAGGTGCCTCAGTACCACCAGATGGTTAATGTCACTCAGTATGCCGAGAGACCTGTGGAGGACAAAATCATGACTGATCTTTCAGTTCATCAAGATCCATACCTGGATCCACCTCAGCAGACTCATCAACTCTCTGCTCAACCACCACCAGGTAGGATCTTTTCCATCCTCATAGTGCATTTATCTCGCTTCTGCGACTCCACTTATTAAACATCTGGTTTGCAGCCCTTCCGACGACTCCAGCAAAAGGAAAGAAAAGGGGAAGGCCTCCAAAAGGTGAAGGAAAGGAAAAGTCTGAAGCTGAAGAGTCTGCTAAGAAAGCAAAGAGGACGTTGGATCGGTTCAATGGGATGTCAGTGGAGGAAGTCATGGCTAGAAAGCTGCCAGATGTCATCACACATAATCTTGACATGCTAATTGTAAGTCTCTGTTTCATATATGTGTTGTAATAGTAATATTAATCAAATTGTTTATTTTAAATTAATTTAAATCTAAATTATTTATTTATGTTTGCATACATTGCATTTTGTATATACAGTCATGGCCAAGAATATCGGCACTCTTAGTAAATATGATCAAAGAGGGCTGTTAAAATGTATCTGCTTTTGATCTTTTATTTAAAATGTTCTCAAAAATCTAACCTTAATAATGGATTTTTATAAATGTTTTTGTCTAATACACATTGGCCACAACTAATGGCACCCTTTTATTCAGTACTTTTTGAAACCTCTATTTGCCAGCTCTAAATGTTCTCGTAATATGGATGATTTGAGGTTGGAAAACACCTGACAAGAGATCAGAGACCATTCCTTCATCCAGAATCACTCCACACACACGGGTTACTTTTCATCCCTGTGTTCACCAGCTGAACTGCTGCTAAAAAGCTCATTTTTAGTTATATCTGACTATAGGAGCCAGTCCCATTTGAAGTTCCAGTCTTGTCTTTTAACTGAACATGCTGAAGATTGTTTTTGGATGAGCGAGGAGAATTTTTCTTAAACCCTCCCAAACAACGTGTGCTGATGTAGGAGCTGTTTTTCTTAAAGGTTTTCTGCCCATGAGACTTGGCTATTTTCTGCAGTTCTTCAGCTGTGATCCTTGAAGAGTCTTTATCCACTCAAACTCTGCTCCTCTCCGTGCATTAGGATGATATAGACATGTGTCCTCTTTCAGGCAGTTTTGTAAAAATCTATGTTTATTTGGAAATTCTTAATTGTTGCCCTGATGGTGAAATAAGAATTAAAATTACGTAATATTTTGGCAAACATCACTTGGGTGATATCGCTCTATCGGCGCATAAATATAAGACCGAAACCAATACAGGAGCATTTTTTTGGCCAAAATATTTAAAATTTTAGTGCATAACTGCATTTACGTAGTCGTTACCCTGCATCATATTTGTCAGCTGTATGAAATGTAAGATGCATAATACAGTATATGCAATATACAATGATATTCTTGTATAACCTCATTGCTACTTTTACAGATCGGCATCAATCCTGGACTGTTGTCAGCCTACAAGGGAAGGCATTATCCAAATCCTGGGAACCATTTTTGTATGTATTATTCAGCTGATTCTTGTTTATAAAGGATGTTTATATACTTATGCTTGTCTTTTGATTTGTTTGTTGAACCTCTGATAGGGAAGTGCTTATATCTTTCCGGTCTGACTGAAGAGCAGCTCAACCACATGCATGATCAGACGCTTCCTGAACGATATGGCATTGGTTTCACCAATATGGTGGAGAGGACTACACCTGGGAGTAAAGACCTATCAAAGTAAGACTTTAACATTTACATTAGTCATGCAAAATTTGTGGCCAAGTGTATGGTTGTTAAGCCAAATTTTGCAAACAAAATCCAGTCATTTCATGTGAAAGCGAAAGATTTTCCCAAGCAGAAAGCTTACAATAGAGACAATAAAAAATGGATATGTATATGAATATAGACAGCATTTTAGTGTGAGGCTAGCTTAAGCCTTGTCCAGGGGTAAATGCTTGATATAAATACATTTGCATATCTTGAATATTGGCTTGCAGCAAAGAGATCCGTGAAGGTGGCCACCAGCTTTTGGAAAAGCTCCAGAAGTACAGACCCTTAATTGCTGTGTTCAATGGAAAATGTAAGTCTTCGTTTTGCTATTGAAGTCTAAACTCTTACTTGCTATATAAGCTAACCCCGTTCGATATTTCAGGTATTTACGAAACATTTTGCAAGGAGATTTTTGGAGTAAAGGCTAAGAACTTAGAGTTCGGATTGCAGCCTTACAAAGTGCCAGAAACCAAGACGGTACGAGTTTCTTTCTTGATAGTTTAATGTTCCTATTTATAGTTGCATATTGATTAGATATGAGCTTCTGTTGTCCAGGTTTGCTATCTGATGCCATCATCAAGCCCGCGCTGCGCCCAGTTTCCTCGCGCTCAGGACAAAGTGCACTTCTTCATCAAGTTAAAGGAGCTCAGGGATCAAATGAAGGGAGTGGTGAAGACTCAAGAGATCCAAGAGACAGACTACACATTTGATCTGACTCTGGCCAAAGGTGAAGAGTTTCACAATTGAAAACAATTTTTGTGTTGTTGAAATATATAAGGTGTTAACTCGCATCCTTTGTCATTGTTTATTCTAGAGGATGCCAAAAAAGTGGCAATCAAAGAAGAGCAGCATGACCCTGGATATGAAGAGACCTGTGCTCATGGATCACAGCAGCACCCACAGCAAGCATTTGACGTCCATCATTCTACAGATACAGGTATATACATACTGTGTACAGAAAGAAAGCAAACAATTTTGTATCAGGTGCTTGTAATAATAGTCCTAAATCTTTAGACCAGGTATCGGACAACCTGTGGACAATGCAGCCGTTTGCAGACCAGATTCCAGACATCAGATGTAGCAACAGCAACTGAACAAAAGTAGTTGTACTGTATGTACTGAGAAGGACCAACTAAACATTTTATTTAATATTTTAATGTGCTTTGCCTGTTTCTGAGTGATTGATTCTGGAATTATTTAAGTAATGTGATTTCAGTGTGTGAACGCGTGAATGAACATGAGACTTGATGATTGGGACGTTTGGTAATTTTGTGCCTCTATTTTTATTGTTTTAAGGAACTTCATAAACTACCGTTCAAAGGAACTTCTATTCAGCAAGTATGCATTTCAAATAAATACTGCTCATTTAAACACAAAGGATTTTTTCCACTTGCCTACATTCGAAATAATAGATAATATCACTTGAGCAGCAAATCTTCATATTAGAAGGATTTCCGGAGGATCATGTGACACTGAAGACTGGAGTAACAATGCTAAAAATTCAGCTTTACATCACTGGAATAAATTGCAATTTAAAATATATTCAAATACAAAACAGTTTGTAATAATATTTCTCAATATTACTGATTTTACTGTATTTTAGATCAAATAAATACAGCCTTGGTGAGCATAAGAGACTTCTTTTTTTTAAAAGAATGTTGCCCAAACATTTGATTGGTAATGTGTATTCTGATTAGCTGAAGTTATGTGTTTTCGTGATATTGGATTTATTTCACATTCACATGCGTGTTTGTTTGTTTGTTTGTTTTTTTTAAATATGAGTTTTTCAGTGCAATGAATTCCTAACAGAAACCATGGCTGGACTCTGGAAAAGGTTTATCACTGTGCATGTCCTCAGTGCATGGATTTATAGTAGTATTGCAGATGGCATGCTCAGTCCCAAGTTATGGTGCTTATTAAATACAGATCACTCAATTTACCTCATTTTGAATGCTATTTTTAGACTTTTTAGAATTGTGTTTTGTTGTTTTGCAGTCATTGTGTATGTATGTTTAGTAAGTACCATTTTGTTACATCATAACCCAGCTTCACTTTTGCTGTGAGAATTATGTTCTACGTTTGTCATTTTGTAAGCTGTATTTTATTTTTTATATGTATGTATGTATGTATTACTAAGGGCCAAATAAAGCCATGTGTATTAGTTATTGTCACAACTGAAATTAAAATACATACCTTTCTATGACGTCTGAAATAAATGTCTCGACTATAATCGTTGTGGAGAAATCAATAAGGAAAATGGTTTGCGAGGTGCAAGTCGTCACAACTGATCTATGTATTAAAGATCTGTATTTTGACATGAGCTAAACGGGAAACGGACTTTTTGTATTTATTGAACCGCAGCCAATAGGAAGCACGCTTTGAAGCGTTTAAATGTCACAGGCGACGGAGGTCATACTATTAAACCTTTAGAGGGGTGCAATTTTTTATCTCCATAACGAAATTTAGGTAAACCCAATAGCTTGGAGCATATATTCATTTTTGCTTTTTAACCACCCAATAATACAATTATTTTCTGATTTCTTTGTTTATCTTTTTAAATGCAACTTAGAATTTAAGACATACTGTGCCCTGAACGCCCCTAGTACTGGTGATTTTGGTACGCGCCACTGTCAAATTGATTTCTCGCTGTTGGTCTCGTCTTTGTTGCTTTCACCGGTTTTGTTCCTAAAACGAGAAAAATCAACATTTCAGTGGACTATCGTTCTAGTCATATCACAACGGTATGTATTCCTTTAACACATAACTCTTAATTTGATTAATTTCACAATGTAGATGCATTTTATGCCGATAAAGGCGTTCTGCACAGTTAGCTAGCCACCATCATTCATTGTGCTCAACGAATTGCCACTCTAGGCCAGTATTAGCCGAGCATGCTAACAGTATCACATATGGTTTGTATGCATATGTTAAAATAAAGTGTATTTTTTCCTGCAATGGCCGTTTACCTGCATTCGTCCTGCTGATTTAATATGTAGCTACCAAATTCGGGTTAGTTTTATCAGTAACATTACCGTAATAAGAGTAAGAGTGAGTTGTGCTGGATGATTACGTGGAGTGTTTAAAATCCAGCTCACACAACCTTTTCTGATCTGATTCATACACTTATGCCAGACTAGGCTGGGTATTTTTTGATATTTACTCAATTTAGGAATGCATTTATGTATAATTAAGACTATTTATTTCAATAATCCATAGCTATAAGTAAAAGAGCTGGTTATAAATATTCCCCTGTGAGAATACCACTGAAATTGCTGTTGAAATGAACACAAATATTGATTTATTTAAGTAAATCCTTTAGAGATGGATGAAAGGCTCTATGGATCTTTGCCTCATGCCCCCTCGGAATACCTCCAACAATGGTGAGTGTCCCCATGTCGTCAATTGGCGCCAAGATTAATTACGATCCCACTGATTTTCATATGCTGTTATAATAACATTCAGCATTTTTAGTCTGTTTTTGAATGCTACTAACCAGTCTGTACCGCCATGCACGAAACAAGCAACAATAACAAGCTAATGGCCAGCTTACATGAAGATGAAACTGCCCTGGTGTTGCCACTTGTGTTTGTTTTGAAAACTCATGTGTTCCTGCAATTATTAATATGTTCTTTTTGCAGGGTGGCATTAATGACTTGACTTCTCAAATGATATTAATACAGCATCTCTGTATGCACAATAACACAATCTCTGATGTAAAGGAGATTCTGGTATTATGTTGAAAGTGTCAGTTAACTGAATTATAATTTCTATTTATTAAACTGTAGTTTTGATGATTATTTAGATTTGTATACATTTATTTAAAATAGTGCAAGCTTTATAGCCATTCTGAAATATAATGTAGTTTAATAATTGTATAATATTTCGTCACCATCATTATGGCATTATATATACAATCTACATGGTTGTGAATGTGTTTTCATCTTTGTTTTATGTTAAACTAAAAATGTTTGCTGCTGAATAAAACTTACGTTTCTTGTAACAGACAGGTAGAAATGTTTTCTAGTTAGTTAATTAGACAATTATTTTGATGTCCATTTTTATACATTATTTAAAACAAATAGAAATCTAAAAAAAGTTTCATTTGATACATTTTTTTATATAAAATACTACAAGTGTTTAGTTATACAGTCAATTATGGTAATAATACATCTTTATCATTATATTTTTGCAAAGGTTTGAAATCAAAAAATGTTTTCAAATGTATTTTCATCTGTTTTTGTGTTGTCTTAAATGTTAACTTTTAAGTGATTCTTGTTAAATTAAAATTTTAAATTAAGATATTTTTGGTTATTTTAGTTTTACATTTTTATAATATAGTTATAAAATATAGTTTTTATAATACTATATACACTATATAATACTATATAAACTATATACACCATTTATAATAATTAACATATTCACAGTAGGTTTATGAAAATGTAAATATGTATTCTAGATAGTTGCAAATGTCTTTGAATTGTTTTGTATTATGTAACTGTTAATTTTATTGAATACAATAAACAAATAATTTTACCTGTAAACTTCTAAATGCACAGTGACAGGTTAATTATGACTTCACTACATCTGTACAGAATACTGGCCAACTCATGAATAATTTCTGTTTTTTATAATAATATAACACATTATGTGCTTTTAGGATAGACATTTTTCTACATGAGTCTAAGTTGGACTGACAACTCAGTCAGGCCATGTTGTATTTCTGACCTAGGGTTCAGTCAGCTCAGCAGCATCTGCAGGCACTTCAGGCTCAGTACCCTCACATGGCTAATGGCAATGCTGGCTTTATGATGGAGGGACCCAGAGAAGATGGAGGCATGCAGCAGATGCCTTTACACCCAGAAGATGCCGCCCAGCTGGAGCCTGCACAAAAAGGTAGTTATCCAGGACTGTGTGTTTCCAAACATTAGATCTGACCTCATACGTTCTTTCTTGTAGCTATTATTTAGAGTGTGTTTTTTTTGCTCTGTTTAAGCACCTGCTAAAGGAAAGCGAGGAAGAGCAGCGAGCAAAGAACCTAAAGCCAAACGCGAACCAAAAGCCAAAGGCGAGCCTAAAGCCAAACCTGGACCTAAACCCAAAAAAGCCAAGGAGGATAAGGAGGGCCCACCAGCTGAAGGACAGGAGAAGATTGACGAAACCTTCAAGAAAGTCAAGAGGAAAATCGATCGCTTTAAGGGAATGTCTGAGGAGGAAGTCATGAAGAAAACACTGCCTGACATTCTTATCCCCAATCTGGACTATGTCATTGTAAGTTTCTATGACGTTGCCTTTTAACAATAGAGAATGTTAAACCAAAGATGGCTCTGAAATGAATCTTTTCACATTTATGATACAGATTGGAATTAACCCAGGCTTGATGGCGGCCTACATTGGAAGATGGTTCCCTGGACCAGGAAACCATTTTTGTAAGTAAACCTCAATTCTACTCATCTTTAAACTTTGTTATTTTATGCCTTTTTATTTTATTTGTTTATTTTATTTTTTAAAGAATAACAACAGAACTTGGCAGACAGTTGACTGGTCACCATTATTTTATGCCTTTAATGTAAAAGAGGTTTTATTGTTTATTTTATAATTGTCTAATCAATGATTCGGGGGTGGGGG
>JAUCNO010000585.1:4001490-4016815 GCA_032353835.1 Enteromius viviparus | reverse complement strand
TACACCTGGGGCCAGGCCAAGTGATTAGCACACCTGATTCTGATCATTTGAATGGGTGAGCGAAAACTTTTGGTAATTAAGTGTATATATATATATATAAAATATTATTTTATTTAGCTTTTTTGGATCACTGAAGTTTTGTTTTGGTGCAGAACTTGAATTTGAAGAACCAGAAGTTGATGTGACTTTCACATGTCAGGTTTGCTTTTGGTCTGACTTTTGGACCCCGCTAAAATCCATCTAGATCGCTCTATAATTACATTAATTTTTTCCTGGAGATTATCATTGCTATTTAAACATGTGTCATGCCCACTTTATATATCACAATTCTGTTGCTTGCTGATTATCTAAAACAAACCCCACATTATTAAGCAGTGATCCTTGGCTTTTTGTGAATGGCTGTGATCTCCTCTGGGAGCGTGGTCTTAAGTGTAAGTGTATGTGCGTCTGTTCGCATTGGATCTCAGGCTGGCCGGTGCTGTATGGTAACAGGTGCAGGAGTGGAGTGTGTCCAATCTGTAAAGCCCAGGCTGTCATGTGAGGAATGCGATCGCTGTCTTTATTGCCTTCTGCTCTGCTCCGAACACCAGAGCTGGCTGGGTTTAGAGGGGTAGACGCTCCGCGATCTATATGCCCCATATACACACTCAGTCATGGGGCAATTTAAAGACAATTTAAACCTTTCTGTTTCTCACATTTCCCCCTGCAGGTTCCCCCTGTGAATCAAGAGGCGGTGAAAAACGGTGAAGTGCTGAGAGTTTCGAACCGGACCTGTGAGAGCGTCACTTTGGTGGGCAACACGCTCGAATGCACCGTACCCATGGAGCTCCAGTCCGCCGCTAAAGAGCTGGAGGTGGAGGTACGAGACTCTTTTATTCTCTCCTCCACTTCAGACCACTCCAGTCCAGACCGGCCTGCATAAGAGCCACTCGTCAGCCAGCCAGCTCTGCCCTGCTTGTTCCAGCAGACTCTCAAACTAGCAAACACGAGCTATTTCTGATCTTAGTAAAGGCCTCTAGGTTGCCAAATCATGATGGTTTCCAGATTAGCTCCTGAACACATATTCCTCTTGGATATGAGGATTACTTTAATTTCCTCAAAGGTGTTCATATTATAATTTTTATATATCAGGCTCCACCTGATAAGATGCTGTCCTTGTATTTCCTTTCTGGTCACCATTAGCTCAACAAGAGCATTAAAAAAAACGTTTCTGCCACTATTCTGGCCCCAGACAGTCTGATATGATTGGTGCGGAGATCAAGGAAATGTTGGCCTCAGCATAAAGTGCTTATCTGTCGGAGAGAGACGGACAGGGTGCGTGAGACACGATGCTCTAATCTGACCCCATCACAATACGGTGCGGTAAAACTCATCTCGGCCCAAACTCAATAATACTGCGCCACATAAGAGAGGCTCTATCTCTGATCCAATTTCCCCTCCAGCTTGCAGTGGATGTGTGTTTCATTTTACCATGCTGCTTTATGACCAGTGAAGCCCTCTCTCTGTGCGAAAACGCTCCCTGAGGATGTTTCTGGATGGATTGTTGTGATGTTGGAGGTTCAAATGTAAACACTTTGACGAGTATGAAATCTGAAGCAAATGTGCCGCAGATGTGATGGCATGAAGATTCCCTGCTTGTAGTTTTGCATGTACGCTTTCCTATTTGTGCCAATTAAGCCAACAGAAAATTTTCTGGAAGAGGATGCTTAAAAATCCTTTTTATTTTGTATAATGTATGTATTGTTATTTAAAGTATTTGCCAAAATAATTTATATTAAATTCTATTCAAATTCTGTATAATTGTTATTTAAATTAGTCTTTATGATATGGCATGAAATACCCCCAAAATAATAATAAAAAAAAAAAACAATGCTGAAATATATCTGGTCACTTATATTTACTAGAAATAACTTAAAGTCGTTTGTGTATCCATTGTAGTGGAAGCAGGCCACATCATCTGTGATCCTAGGTCGTGTGGTATTGGCTCAAGACCAGGACTACAGGATACTGATCACAGGAGGAGTGTCTGTGTCCATCCTTCTACTGCTCCTGATCGCAGTCTTTGTTTGGATCAAAAGGAAGAAGCATATCGATGGTATGTGACTTAGCGTTTTCTTGTGCAGTCTTTAATGTATGTGTGCTTTATATAAGCTATAAACAGTCTTTTATGTCTCCGGCAGTTTTCAAGTCAAATTTGCATAACTGGAGAGCATTTACATAGAGAAATAATAAAATCCAAACTGGAAGACTAAGTCAAATCAGGTTTGGATATGTGCCCTACCAAAAAGTATTTGTCTTGTTTTCCAGAAAGAAATCCTAAACATTATATATAATAATATATATATATATAATGTATTTATTTATTTTGGCAAAATGTTGTGAATAAATCTAACACAAAAAAAAAATGTATCCAATAAAAGTTTGTAGTTTTATACTTGTCTTGCTTTTAAGGATGTTTACCTATTTTTATGAAAAAAGTAGCCAACAACTAGACTACAAAAATACAGATTAATTATTTTTTGCTGTAATAGCATAGTTTGCTTTATGATAAGAGGTCACTGTAGTGATTCCAGGATTAAACTTGCTGATGGTTATTTAAATGAGTTTGAAAGGAAATCAAATGCGAGATAAAGAAAAGACAGCTGTTTCTGGGATGTTTGTGGGAGTTGACTCTGCTGAAGTTCATGGTGGAGCGATCTGTCCCTTTTTTCTCTCACCTGTCCTTGGTCTCTCTCTCATCCTCTGTCTCTCTCTGGTTGTAGATTTAGCTAAGGCTATGGTTTGGTATGACGGCCGGGCTCACATTCCGCACTTGGACATGTTGGCAAACGCGAGGAGTGTCAGTCCGACTAATGAAATGGTCTCTCACGAGTCGGTGGACTATAGAACCACTTTGCTTGAGGGTATGTTCTCACGCTTCGCTGCCTCTTGCTCAAAACACACCGTTGGTGGAGGTTTGCCTTCTCTGCTGATCTCAGACCAGCTTTACTGTTTTTCTCTAAATTGGGAAGACTGGTGTTAGATCATCGCTGACAGGCAACTTTTTTTCCAGTTCTCCAAACACATACGCTTTCTGACCTTATCCTCCTCTCTCTCTCTGAAGACATTGCATGCTCTCTTGCTTTGCCTCTGCCTCCTTTTTTTGTCTGAAAAGACGAAAAAAAAATCCCCTCTCATCTGTATAGCTGGGTTTAGAATTTCCTCAGCTCTTTGTAGTTGGTGTAATGACTCTGCCTCCCAGACTTTCCCTGCTTTGTTCAGGTGACCCCAGGCCTCAGAGAACAAGTCATTGACTTTTGACCTCTCGACCCCATTGCCTTGCAGACCAAAACTTGCCTCTGTCTCAGGCTGAGTCCTGCCGTCCTCATCTCTATGCTCATGCCCATGTGGATCTGTCCCCTATGCTCGGGCCGATGGAAGGGGACCTGGCGTCTCCACTGTTGCCTTCTAATGCACCCATAGATCTTGGCAGCCTCCATCCAGAGCTTCTGAAGGAAGTGCAGCATGTGGTCATCGCCCGGGAAGATCTGCTCCTACATGTGAATGAGATCATCGGGAGAGGTGAGGGTACACAGAAATCTGATTATTGACATGACATGCACTGCAAAGTTTTGAGTTTGGTAAGATTTCATTTTTTGAAAAAATTACTTTTTGCTCACCAAAGCTGCATTTATTTGATCATAAATATACTAAAACCGTTGTACTGTCAAATAATACATATTAAAACCATGATTTTCTGTTTTAATGCATTTAAAAATACAATTATTATTATTACCAATTTTGAAAACAATTGTTCTGCTTCATGTTTTTGTTAGTACCTTTATACATTTTTTGGGAATTCGAATTAATTATTATTATTTTTTTAATTTTCTTTAATGTCACTTTGATAAATAAAATGCATCCTTTACTGAACACATTATTAATTCTGAATAATTCAATTAAGTATAAATTAACTATTAATTTAAAAAAGAATCTTACTGAGCAAATATCAGTATGTATGTTTTTTTAATTATTGTTTTAATTATATAAAATCATATTATTTAAAATTAAAAGCAAACCATTTATTAGTTTGTGTATCTTAGCAATCACCAGTATTAACATACTTTATTTGGAATATATACAGTATATATATATATTTAAACATTTTATGTAATTTAAAAATCATTTTCAAAATTGAATTTTTTTAGTCTAATTTAGATTGTCAGTGTGGTAAAAAAAAATAAATAAATAAATAATTACATTCTTTAACAAGGCTTTTTGAAAACCAGGAATATATATGTTTTTAATAATTTTTTTTTGTGCCCTGAAAAAAAAAGTCATGTGGCGCAACCACCAAGAAAAAATAACAAAAGACAAGATATTATAGAGGTCAGCTGTCACTGTGTCATCAGTAAATTTTAGTTAAAAACATGCAATTTAAACCTGATTTGTCCTTTATCTTGTACACTCTTATTTCTCACTGACCCAAAAATCTATTATCTTTGCACTGTAACTTGCAAAGATATTTGGCAAGAAGTTTTGTCAAAAATCCTCAATACAAGAAATCCAATATCTCAAATGAGGAATTTAGCAGAGGGAATTAGTTTCAGACGTGGTTAAAGTTAACAGGTTAAATGGTGACAATCAGCCCGGCAGGTTGGACATTTGAACGTTAAATTGCCCGTCTTCTCATTGTACTACAGAAGTGGGGGTGTGAATGTGTGTATCAGATTCACTGTCTCCAGTCCTCCCCAAACCCCTGCACAATACTCCTAAAACCCACTACCCCTGTGGGAAAACCAAATCCTGTGTGTGTGTGTACTCCTGTGTTTGTGCATGTGACACAATGCGATTTATAGAGCGAGAGGAAGAGGCTGTGCGTGTATGTGAGTATGTTGGGGTGCTCGGGGTGGCATGTGTGGTGATTTGTTCCCGTGTTAAATTCCAGGCTCATTGTTGAGCCGTCTCAGGGCTTCATGCCGGTAATCTGACTCTGCTGCCATCTGGGAAGACGTGATAGCAGAGCTGGAGAGAGATTACAGCACTCCACGCTCTATTATTTCAACACAACACCCCGACTCTCTCTTGCCCTCTATTCTCCATGCCCTCATTAGGAGGAATACCCTGCCCAGACACTTGTAATTGGTTAATCTTTCAGTTACACACCACACTACACTCCAGACACCTTGTTGAAGTTCATATTTCACAATATTATCACAATTATTTTGTATGTGTCACACAATTATTATTATACTTAGGGGTCAGATTTCAATAAAGCACTAATTATTAACCTTTGCTGTGGAAAGTAGAGTGGAAAATGGTACTGAATTGGACTTACATGAACCTCGTACACATGTCAGTTCATAGTGTGTGAGACAAGGAAACTCAAAGGGAGAAAGTTTGAGAGCAACTTATCAATAGTAGTCCCAGCACAATATATTCACACTCCATTGTTTTTGCTTTTGGACTTGATGTGATATGCACCTGCTATGCCCACACTCCGCCTTGGCATAAAGCGCTTTGATAGATTGATGTGCTAATAATCTCTGCATCTTTTCCTGTCTTTGTGTGCACCAGGGCACTTTGGCTGCGTGTTTCATGGAACCCTGCTCGAACCAGATGGCCAGAAGCAGCACTGCGCCGTCAAGTCCTTAAACCGTGAGTTTGACAACATGACTGTTGAAGTGGTACAGTTGCAAGCACAGAGAGCTGAAGCTCTAAAATCTGACTGGATGAACCACGTTCAGTCACATTTGTGAGGGTTTTGGGTTCTCTGTGGTGCCTAACACCATTTAAACATGGTAAAATTGCTATAACTTGATGCTGAGCAGCCTGAACTACCTAAAAATCATTAAAACTATTAAATCCTACAGTACAGAAAAGATGTTAGGATCCCCTCTAGTATACATAACTATTCCACTCATAAATTATAAATCCATTCTGAACACAGTTTGACATCTCTTTACTGAAACATGACATATGACTGTTGAGGCTGTTTTAATAGGGCCTTGTGATGAAGAAGATGAAGATGAATGCAGCCATATCGCAGCCATATCACATTAGAGATGCCTCTAATCATGTCATGTCACTGAGAGCTTTTAGATTTATGACCCCAGCTTTGTTTTCCTGTCTCAGTTTTCAACAAGAACTGTTGTTTAACTTTCTCTCAGTGTATCATGTTTTACATAATATTTTTGACTAAAGGGTGTTTTTATTGTGCATTTCAGTTTTATTAATATATTTTACTTTTTTTTTACATAAATTTTATTTATTTGGGTTTTTTTAATACAGTATATAGTTTTTATTGGTTTTACTTTTGATTTAATTCAAGTTATTTTAGTATTTCAAGGCAAAATAAATTAAATAATAAATAAAATAATATATTAATATAACATAAAAATATTTTTTCTTTATATTTATATATATATATATATATGTATGTATATTTAAAAAAATAATATTTGGTAAACTATAATAACCCTGGTGCATTTTTATATTAATCACAGCAATGAATCATAAAATTATTTTGAATAAATTATGAAGAATTGATTGACTACTGTAGGGCTGTTCCCAGATCAGTTTTGGTCTTTTGAGGATTGTAAGTTATTCTGACAGCAGTCAGTGTAGCGTAGGATGCTTCATCGCTCAGGATCAGTCTACTGTAAGACATGTACACACAGGCCTTTTCTTTTTTGCATGCCCAAAAGCCTCTCTTTCTCTTAGTGAAAGGTTAAACAACTGTTTAATCTCCTCAAAATGTGAAAGCTCCAACAAGATTAAGGGAGGCGCAGCTAAAATGGCAGGACCAACAGAATCTCGGAGCTCAGCTAGTAACGGTGCGGTCATGTCACAGGGGATTAAGTCTCCGCTTCAAAACCTCCCGGCTGAAATATCAGGCCATGTGTGATAAAACACTTGATAGGGTTGGGGATAATTTATAAGTCGCGGTGAATGGTTCACTGACAATTTGGCAGGTTTATTGCTAACTCAGAAAACGTATAGCAGGATAGATTTTAAAAGTGTCATTTTGCATGTGTAAATCTAAGTTGGGGGTGATACCAAAAACCATCTTTAAACTTCTGTTATTGTGCATGTATGTGGCAGGAATCACCGATATAGAGGAGGTGTCTCAGTTCCTGAAGGAGGGCATCATCATGAAAGACTTCAGCCATCCCAATGTGCTCTCTCTGCTGGGAATCTGCCTGCCCAGCGAAGGCTCGCCTCTCGTCGTGTTGCCATACATGAAGCACGGAGATCTGCGAAATTTCATCAGAGACGAAGCTCACGTAGGTGGTGGCAGCATCATAGGGCCAGATTACGTAACAGTTTGCAAAAGCGCAAATTATTTTTGTGGTTATTTCTGTGTTTGTTCATTTGCATATTGTCAGTAATTCCCTGCAGAGATTTCTACACCAGTCTGTGTTGTTTTAAAATTGTGCTCTGGTGCACTTTTTTTATCGTTATTGTTTTTAAATGGAGTGCTTGTTTTTGTTCCCACAGAACCCCACAGTGAAGGACCTGATGGGTTTCGGGCTGCAGGTGGCTAAAGGAATGGAATATCTCGCCAGCAAGAAGTTTGTCCACAGAGACCTTGCGGCCAGAAACTGCATGTGAGTTTTTCAACAAATTTTCAAGTGTTTAGAAGTATCATACAGTATGTTCAGGACACCTACTTTTTGTTTAGGAACAATCATGCTCTAACTTGCATGCTTTATGGGCATGAATGTCTTTGAACAAATATTTGTATTCTTTTAAAAAATATAACAATTTGGAATATCTCTTTCAGGTTGGATGAGAGCTACACAGTAAAGGTGGCTGATTTTGGCCTGGCCCGAGACGTTTATGATAAAGAATACTACAGCGTGCACAACAAGCATGGGGTCAAGCTGCCCGTCAAATGGATGGCTTTAGAAAGTCTGCAGACACACAAATTCACCACCAAATCTGATGTGGTGAGTAACCTAATCACGATCTCAGTTTGTAGTGGCATCCTTAAAGGTATAGTTCACCCAAAAATGAAACTTCTGTCATTAATTAAGATATTTCTGATCAAATCTGAGAGCTTCCTGACCCACTGCAACGTAACTATAATGTTCAAGGCCCAGAAAGGTAGTAAGGACTAAGTAATAATGTTAAAGTAGTCCATGTGACATCATTTTAGGAAAAAAGAAAACAAAAATAACAACTTTATTCAACAATTTTGTTTCTTCCATAGCTTTATAACTTCACTGTTGAACCACTGATGTCACATGGACTATTTGTTTTCTGAGCCTTGAATGTGTCAGTTGCATTGCTGTCTATGCAGGGTCAGAAGCTCATAAAATCTTAATTTGTGTTCTCAAGTTGAGCAAGGTAAAAATGGGTGATAAAAATGTTATGCTGATTCAAAAGTAATGGGTTTAACTGACCAAATTAACTATTTGGGGGCTTTATAAGCAGTTTAAAATACATACAAATTTTGAAAATATGCTTGAGTGTTCAAATCAAACTCTAATATCAATGTTAAGCATCATGTACATCCATGATCCCTCAAAATGCTGACTTTGTAGGTAGCTTACTTTAGTGCAAGGAAGTTTTACTGTTTTAGTCTAATTCTTCTGAGAGCATTTTTTAAATAACTTCTCTGGGTCACTTTGACAAAGTTTGTGCAGAAACGTTTCTCTATCATACTGAGTCATGCATGCACACACACGCCAGGGCTCAAGGTGTGTCATGACTCACGTCCTGTTTTGTAGCCTACCTGCGTTTTGAATTAAATAGATGACTACACGTGACCACTTGTGGGGAAAATAATTTCTCAACATTTCCCAAATACTGACCTGACTGTTCCCTGAAGTGGATTTATGAGTTCAGCTTTCCTGTGCTTTGTTTCCCTTTTCGTTGGCCTCCAACAAATGACAGTGTTGGAGCCACCCAAAGTTCACTTGTTTTGATAGGTGCTCACTTGCCCTCCTCATAACTCACTGTGTTGCATTTGATCTTCACGCAGTGGTCGTTCGGTGTGTTGCTGTGGGAACTCATGACCCGGGGCGCTCCGCCTTACTCTGACGTGAACTCCTTCGACATCACTATCTACCTCCTGCAAGGACGAAGACTGCTACAGCCAGAGTTTTGCCCGGACGCACTGTAAGTGCACACACACACACCCACATGACATACACTTGGTCCTTCATTATGACCACCGAACGGCACTCCAAAGGGGAGTGCGTCAACACGAGCGTAAAACAGAGAGCCATTGTTAACCTCCTGCAGATTCAGTCAAGCAGTAGTAGTTCATCAAAACTCTTGGCCGACTCAGTTCTGCATGATTACCTGAGCTCGGCACACATCGACTCCCCACCCTGCCTGTATGATATGAGTCAACCTCCAAACATTCTTCACACGCTGCCGTCTAATATCCAGCCGCGGATCTGAATAGAGATATGTGGGTCATCACTCCCTTCTTTCACGGACGGCACAAAGAGCCAGTCCTCCCAGGTCTTCGTGCCTCTGCTCAGCAGACTATTGCAGGACAAACAATGGAAAGTTGTTCTGAAGCGCGATGAAAGTTTGCACCGAAGGTTATAAATTTCAAGGCAAAGGTGTCTTGATCTGCCAAAGCAAACAGCTGGGATGGAAAGTGGAGAAGTAGGGTGACTTACACTACACTTGAGATTCTTAGCTCAAAATTAATCTAAATTTACTGACAAATAAATTGAAATATTTCAAATCACACTAATGTTCAAATGTTTAGGGTAGTATTATATATATATATAAAATAAAATAGATTTTAATTAGTGCTGTCAAATGATAAATCACATCCAAAATAAGTGGAAACAAAAGTTTTTGTTTGCATAATGTGTATTTGTGTTCTGTGTATATTTATTATACCAATGAAAATATTTATTTACATATAATTTATTTATATTTATTTATATAATAAATAAATATATTTAATATATAAAAATCACAATTAATCATTTGACAGAATTTACGCTTTTTAATTAGAATTATTTTTAGATGAAATTACAGTTTTATGCAGAAAGGAAGCATTGAATTGATCAAAAGTGTATAGTAAATACTAGTGTTGATACAAAATTACGAAATAAAAATTGTTTTCCACAAAGTTATGAATCAGCACATATGAATATTGTTTTTATTTCATTTAAAAACAAAGCTGAAAGTACCAGTAAAATGAAAAAAAAAGAAGCCAAATAAAGATATTTAAAAACAATTTAATTCATATTTACAGTTTTTTCTCAGTCGCTTTGGTGCATTTCTCACAACAGTACTTACATTTGCACAACAGTTAATGCATTTCTCAAAACTATTAGTGCAAACTGCAAAATCAAAATCAAAATGGATAGTTTATTGTTTAAAAGCAAGTATTCGTGTCAATGAAAGTGTAAGTGTCGTTAAAATGAAAAGTCCTGACACCATTTTTTATGAACAAGATAGTCAAATGGCTTTGTCATGTTTTCATTATGACAGTTTTACAAAATCTGACAAAAAAAGTCAGATTTTGGTAACACTTCCTGAAAATGCTCAAGACAGCACTATATATTATTTGCACAGCCATTGAAAACCACAGTAAATTAAGACATTACTGTATGTAGTGAGGGTCGCTGTGATTTTGCCAAGTAGGACATGATCCTGGATCAACATTACTGTCCAAATATATAAACTTATCCCAATCCTTACCCTTAAACCTACCCTTACCCAAAATTTATACAAGGATGTTGATTCAGGAACATCTTGTACTTGGTGAAACCCTGTAGTGAGGTATTTGAGTACAAGACACTGAATATGTATGTTTCACATTTTTACTGCATATGCTCTTTGTAATTCTAATATACTGTATTCAAAGCATTGTGCAAACGATTCAATTTAGAAGACGTTTTCAGGAAAAAAAAAAGATTTAAAGTTTTTTTTTTTACATTTACCTGACAGAATTTGACAACTAGTTCAATATTTTTGTATGTAATGACTCAAGCAGTGAAATGAGGACTATTAGTTTTAAATGCAATGACTATTCAGCAGTCACAAGTTTAGTTCATTTTGACAATGAAGCAATGAAGCAATTGATGCATGTCCAAAAGCATTTGCAATTTGTTGGAAATAATGAGAAACTGCTACTATGATGTGCACACATGACTAATAGTTTTGAGAAATGCATTAACTGTTGTGCAAATGTAAGAACTGTTGTGAGAATTGAAATGCACCAAAGCAACTGAGAAAAATCTGTAATATGCAGAAAGGCGCGAAAGTAGATTTGAATTTAGTTTGCAACTGCACCTAACAGCTAACGTTAAGCTGAGCAGACCTATATTGAAACTTATGGCATGCATGTAAAGTTACTGTTTGAATAATTAAAATAACATACCTAAAATATCAAATAAAAAAACTTACCAATTTCGCTGGCTTTTTTCCCGGTTGTCGAAGGAGTCGAAGTGACCGTTACCTGCGCAAGACTGCCTAACACCCGCCCACCTTTACGATAGACATCTTCCTTACATGCAATTCCTCATTGGAGATTTTTTTGCCTAAAGCATTATAAGCCACGAATCATAAAAAATAAAAACTACAACACGAATTATCACAGAACATCTACAATATTTGACCTGCAATAAAAAAGATTTGAAAATTCGTCTAAAAGACTACACAAAGTATGAGACTACACTTCCCATGAAGCACTGCAAATTACAATCGCGCCTTTTGCCCAACTTTGCTATGATAGGCCAATTTCTTACTTCCGGGTTTTCGAACGCTTGGTTGGCGCGCCCTGCCTAAATGTTAAAAAGAAAAAGAGAGAAAATAAATGAAAGGACTATGAATTGCACATTTTGCCTATTAGATTGTGTTTTAAAGTGTACCCAGCCCTGAATCATCTAAATGACAACACATTACATGCGCATTACAATCACATGCTAAAAACACCCCCCCTTCTCTCTTTATTGAACAATCAGAATTTACAAGCACAAAGTGGGGATCACAAAACATTCATATGAAAAAAGAATCGTCATAATCTTTACAATTACATGCATAAAATGTCACTTGTGTATATACAATAGATACAGTTGACATTAAAACAATAAAAAAAACTAATACAAAAATAATAAAATTTTAAAAAATAATATTTATTTTAATATTTATTTTCTTTTTTTATGGAAAGATAATAGCTTAATATAGATAATAGATTTATATGCTATCACTAAGGGGTTGATCATAAAATTGTTGCTGTTGCTGTTTTCAACAACTGTGATTACATAATATTGTGTGTTATTAATAAATTGTAATATGGTTTCATTTTAGCTGTACTATTAAATGCATGATTTAGTCATATCAGTCATAGAACTGACAGAGTGGAAATTTATTTTAATAAGCTATGAAAAGTCCATTGTTGTGCACTCATGACATGAAAACCATAAGGTCCAAGTTATTTGCAAAATTGCAGGAACTGAAATAAAACAATTACCGTTTATGTTCAGAAATCAAATAATTTAATCTTTACTGTTGCCTGGATTAACTTGAAGGCATTAGACCCTGAATGCAAACAGGAAGATTGTGTACTCAGCCAGCAATGACACGTGGGGCCCAGATGAGGGCTTCATGGGCAGCAAATCTGGGCCCCATTATGGATCCAGGATCCACATGGGGGCCAGCCATGGAAGCCCAAGTGTACTAAAAGTGGGACCCCCATCCACCAGCCGTGGATGCCCAAATGGGTTTTATGTGGGATCTGTAAGGGTCTTAAGTGGGTCTTAACAGGGCAATACCTGTCAGACCCATTTGGGGCCCACCCGTCTGAAGGGGTCTAAATTGGGCTTGCACCAGGATTCAATCGTGAATGCCCATATGGGCTTAAAGTGGGCTCTGGAAGGATCTTATATTGGTCCTAACTGGGCAATTCATGCAAGGCCTATCTAAGCCCAACCATGCCAAATGGTTTAAGAAAACAATCTAAGAAAAATTTAAAAAGAAGAATGAGGTAAAATATCACAAGACACTTGAATGGCGCTTTGAACGGCAAGAAATATATTAGATTGAACAACAAAAATTATCGTTAAAAACAATGTCACAACATACAGGTAAACTAAAAAATATAAAATTTTTAAAAATACTCCAACAAATACAATATAAAATACACTCATGATATATGACAATGAACAACAATCTTTAACCATTTTAATTTTAAAATATACATATATATATTTTAAAATATATTAAATAAATAAATATATTTAAAATCTCTGGAAAAAAGAAAACAAAACATCTCTCCAAAAAATACATCCAAATACACTCATGGCGTTTGTGTTGTCGACGCTCTTTTTTCTCTTAGGGCTCTTGCAGCCCTCTCCCCGCCACGGTCACGTGCACCTGTGAACCATTTCCCCAGCGCCATTTCCCCATCCTTTTGGTTCACATTCTCAGTTATTGCGTTACTCTTCAGTGCACCTAAATACAAGGGAGTCAATTTAGCAAGGTTCTTTTTTGCTCCAACTTTTTTCAGCATCTGGTCAGTGTTGCTACAAATGTTTCAATGTCGCCGTGCTGTTGACAAATAAAGAAAATCAACTTATGATGCGAAACAATTATTGCTAAATAGTGGCGGCCAGTAAGAACATTGAGTTGCTGGTAGAATTTTGAATCCACCAGCCACTGTGGCTGGTGGATTCAAAAGTAATTTCCTACCCTGATATGATTGCAGCATTTTACTGACTGCAGAGTTATTTTTTCCAGCAACATAATATTTCAACTTACCATCATTTTATGGAAATTCGGTGTTGGTCGGAAGAAAGTGTGATGTGAACTTCTCTCTCATAGGCAGCTTACTTTCCGAATGGAGTGTTAATGTTCTAAGTGCGAAAAGGCCTTTGTTTACAGGCTCCTTAGATGTCCTAAAAACTGCTTGACCAAATAACTATTAAATACAGTAAAATTTGTAAAAGATACGGTATGTGAGAGAATTAACAAATAAGTTAACTACTTCGCTGGCTTCATTATGAATGAGCATAAGGTGTTGTTGTGCATAACAGGCAATGAAGGAAAGAGTGGGCCATGCCCACTTGGTCTATAAAAATTCTATGCAGGACCCATATATACATTTCCATATCAAACCCATGCCCACTTGGCCCATAAACATGCCATGCAGAACCCATATATGCATTCCCAGATCAAACCCATGCCCACTTGGCCCATAAACATGTCATTCAAGACCCATGTATGCATTCCCAGATCAAACCCATGCCCACTTGGCCCATAAATATGAATTTTCATCTGTATGAAAACATATCCCAGCCAGCAATGACATGTGGGGCCCAGATGAGGGCTTCATGGACGGCAAATGTTGGCCCCATTATGGGCTTGCACCCGGGATCCATATGGGGGCCAGCCATGGATGCCCAGACGTACTAAAAGTGGGACCTGTAAGGGTACTGCATGGGTCCTAACTGGGCAATTCATGCCGAACCCATTTGGGCCCCTTCTGCCCAAAGGGGTTTAAAGTGGGTTTTCACCAGGGGATCCATAGGGGGGCCAGCTGTGGATGCCCAGATGGGTTTTAAGTGGGATCTGTATTTTATTAAAAAACAAAAATTATCTTTACAAAACAATGTCACAACATACAGGTAAACTAAAAAGTATATTTATTAAAAAATCTTTGGAAAAAAACCTCCAAAAAATACATTACATAATACACTCATAATATATGACATTGAACAACAAACAATCTTTAACCATTTAAATTTTGCAACATACAAAAATACATTACAAATTTACATCTCTGGAAAAAAGAAAACAAAACATCTCTCCAAAAAATACATCCAAATACACTCATGGCATTTGTGTTGTCGACGCTCTTTTTTTCTCTTAGGGCTCTTGCAGCCCTCTCCCCACCATGGTCACCCTATAGGGTGTACTCAGACTAGACATGGTTGCCGTGAACCAGGCCAGAGTACGATTGTCCCCCACTCCCCCTCTGGCCTGCACTCACATATGATTTTAGCAAACGTGCCAGAGCACGTGTGACGGGTCTCCTGTTCTTACTGCTACGGCCGGCCACTGGGCGGGGCTAGGAGACCCATCAAGTGAACAATCTACACCTGTTCTTCCTGTCATAAAAGTTGGGGTTGTGTTGGCGTGAGAGGCTGCTCCTGCTTCTTGTTTTGATTATTTGGATTTTGTTATGTGTTAAGTTTGGTTCGGTCGGAAGCTTTGACATCATGCTCCGACCGAAATATTGTTGATTTTGTGTTATATGTTTCTTTTACTTGATGTCAAAGCTTAAATAAACCACTTTGTTTATTTAAATGGGGAGTCATCGCAGTTATCACCAGTAAAGTATGGAGTGCCACAAGGATCTGTACTA
>JAUCNO010000585.1:3979862-4001390 GCA_032353835.1 Enteromius viviparus | reverse complement strand
ATATTCGTATATATACGTGTGTGAATGCATATATAGTAATAATAATAATATATATATTTACAAATATACACAGTACTCACTCTGTGTAAACAATACATTTTTATTTTAGATGTTTAATTGATTTGCCAGCCTTAATATATTGTTGTTTTTAATTTTATTAATATAAAAGGTTAAAAATATTCTAATATAATATACATAATTAACATTCTAAACAATAATATAAGTTTGCTTATATTAATATCTTTAAAATGAATAGTTTAAAACAGTTACATAGACATTGTATTTCAGTGTAAAGATATTTTATTATGCTTTTTGTTAATAACAGTGCTATTATTGTTGTTAATAATAAATTCATAGAAAATTATTATATTAACATTTTAAAAAGTTGCACAAAAATATTTTTTTTTAATGTTAGTTAATTAAAAATGTAAATACAGAGAATATAAAATGACCCTTTTAAAAATATATATATATTTTTTAATTTTAATATAAACTAATGCAAATAATTATGCAGCATCATGTTTTTTTTAATCTATAATATATTATTATATTTTAAAATTGAATTGTTTAAAATCTCTAATCTTTCGATTATTAAACTATAATTGTTCTTGTCAATCCTTTAGGGAAGTGTCTGTTCCTGTCTGGATTCACAGACAAGCTGCTAAATCACATGGATGATCATAGTTTGCCTGAGAAATATGGCATTGGCTTCACAAATATGGTAGCAAGAGCGACACCGGGAAGCAAAGATCTCTCTAGGTGGGGTAAATTGTCACTCTAATGTCATTATTTACTGGAAATAGTGATGTTCCTATCTTCTGATCTGTACCTTTCACCTTCTGCAGCAAGGAGCTTCGAGAAGGTGGTAAAATCTTAGTGGAAAAGATAAAGAAATTCAAGCCGCTCATAGCAGTTTTTAATGGAAAATGTAAGTATTCAAACACAAAGACAAAATACAAAAACTGGTAGCCTGAAAGTGTGCATTTAATTATTTTTTCAACATACTTTTGTTCCAGGTATATATGAAATGTTCTGTAGGGAGATATTTGGAAAGAAGCCCAAAACGCTTGAATTTGGCCTACAACCTCACAGGGTTCCTGACTCTGAGACGGTAAGAAACCTTTTTATTGGTTAACTTCATGAAAATTTAGTCAGATACAAGTCATATGCTGATATACTATGGTTTTCTGTAGGCGTTGTACCTGATGCCCTCCTCCAGCGCCCGTTGTGCTCAGTTTCCTCGTGCTCAGGACAAAGTACATTTTTACATCAAGCTTAGAGAGCTCCGAGATCAGCTGAAGGGTGTTGCAAAGCCCAAGGAAGTAGAAGAAGTGAACTACTCGTTTGATCTCGGCCTGGCCAAAGGTACAAGCAGACCATATATAACAGCCTTCCTGATCTACACAATTATGAACTGTACCTGACCACTTGATCTTCCTTCTGTCTTACAGAGGACGCTAAGAGGATGGCCATCAAGGAAGAGAATTATGACCCTGGTTATGAGGCAGCTTTCGGAGGAGCGTATGGAGAACCGGCACCTGAAGGAGGCCAAAGCAATGGATACTGTAACTTCTCCACATCTGAGGAGAAAGGTCGGTACACACACGAAGATATGTTTTTGTCCATACAATAAAAGTCGGATGTTTAAAATAATTTTTTGTGTGGCTACCTCCAGGTGACACGGCGGAGAAGGGCCCTACGGATCCAAACGCGGTTGGCCAGGTTCAGGACGGTCAGTGGATGACGCAGTCTTTTGCCGATCAGATCCCAGATATTGGCAGCACCTCTCAAGCCCAAAGCTGGGGTGTATGAGGACTGTTCTGAGGGACTTCAGACGAACCCTGCCGGTTCCTGTGCTCTTCTAGAGATGCTGTGCCTCTTATCTTCTCTCAGTCGAATCCAAGAGTCTTTGGGGCATTGGTTTCTTTCTCCTGTGCGTTGCTGTGACAAGTCTGTTACGTTATCATGTCAGGACCGATTTGAGGAACCACAGTATGACGCAATGTGGCCCAACTTACACAAGGAGAATCCAACAGCTGCTGTGCTTTAAAGAAACTGTACCTCTGAACTTCAATTATTAAAGACAAGAACAGTTTTTACTATGAATTTCAATTAGACCCTTTAGGAATTAGCATTTCTATGGAACTGGAGAATATACTCTTCCTTTGCTTTATTGGTTTAGAGTCATTGACGTTATTTTGGGTAGTTTAGTGGTCGAGGTTCTGAGCACTGGTTTATTGCATTATGTGATATCAGGGACTGATGCGTGATTTGTTCATAAGGAGCGTTCACTATTATTGCATTTAGATAGGGACGTATTATGTTTGCTTTGTAGTAATATTTTAAGTGTAATATTTTAACCAAACTTTTTTTAAAGTGCGCATTTTTAAGGATCATATTGCAAAATCTGTGAGGATAACATTTAAATAATGTTTTGTTACTTTAGTCCTTCACATGTTAGATGGACTACTATGGTGCAACTGCAAGACAAAATGACCGGTGACTGTACATTGGAAATGTCTTTAAATGTGTTTCTTATGAGGAAGCATCAGCATCACTTTAAAATAAATGTACACAACCTCTCAGCTTTCAGTACTGTAACATACAATACAGTAAGACTGTTTATATAAGTGAACCTGAACATGCCATAATTTATGGATCTACTCACATGCTTTTACTTGGTGCTGTTTTTTTATTTTATTTTACCCTTTCTGTAAACATGATTATCTGTTTTGTTAATTAAAACAACAGTTATGATATTTTCTGCTTCTACATTTATTTCTATTAGTTAGTAGAATTACATTTTTGTGATAAAAGATTGTAAACGGGAAGAAAATGTTTAATTACATATTGTATTTTTTAGTAGATTATACAAAAAACAAGCACTAACATTGATTAATTTTTATAAATTATCTTATATCTTTAATTTAGAGGCAATTTCATTGAGTCAAAGTGGTGTGATTACATAAAAATCAAGATTCTAAATGTTTTTGAAACCTTATTATTTAAAATAATGCATTTAAACAGTGCATGTAAGAACAGGAGGAACAAGAGCTGGTTCTGGTCGGTGAGTATGAAGTTGAAGGAGTTGGCAAAGAGTTGGATATTTCTGTATGCATAAGTAACTGAAGGCAAAAAAAATATTTTGGGACATCACACTTAATATTTGGACTTCTTAGATTTGTAATATCTTTCAAACCTTATTGAGAAAGCTTTCTTCGATATCTGTCCAAACATTATGCCAAATAGCATCTTGAAAAAGAGTGTAAGGCTACTCACCATTTTCGTTTAAAAGGAGGAAAGCATCCTTGTATCCATTTTAACACAAGAACCTATAAAACACCACAATAAGGTTATATGGGCCTAAGTAGGCTATGTTTTGGAAAGCTAAGCATTCAAAAATTCACCTCTGGTTCTGGAGGAAAAATTGCAACGAATACTCGGTGTGCGTTAATGAAGTTGATGTGTGAAAAGAGTGCTGACGTTATTGTAGTATATGTCATGGAAGTAAAATGAGTTGAAAGCAAAGGGACTGGTCTCTCTCTAGAGAAAGGCGAGATGGTGATTGTGTTCCTCAGAATAGAAAAAGACATGTTATCACTCAGTGCTCCATCTAAATACTACTTAAAACAGATAAGATGGGAAGGGGAAAAAAAGAAAAAGAAAAAAAAAGGTTGAAAGCTTAATTTAATTTGGATTTAATTACAATTAAAATACACTGAGCAAATATTTTTCCTAATCATAACGTTAAAATATAATAAAAATATTGAAAACGTGTATCAAAAAAGGTACATTGATGTAGAAAAAATATATTATTTGATCATGTTGAGGTCACATGACCAGCAAAACATTTTTGACGTCACGAAAGCCCGTTTCCGCCATTCTCATGCGTGAGGCTGCATCCGCACCACTAGGTGTCAGTAATATCAGGATAATAAGGTCAGCAAAATATTAAAACTAATCAAATTAAGTATTTAATTAAAAAACTAACAATTATTTCGAATTATCACCAAAATACAGTCAAACGCCTTCTATTCCATGATAGCTTGGAGGTATCTCACCACAGTACAGTGGATAAAAGCAGATACAAATTAGAGCAGACAAAGAGCAAAGTGTAAGTCATAAATCATCAATAACACTTACCTATTCATCATGCAGGAAGCAAAAGGTAGTTCAAAAGGAGATCACCTGAATGAGATCTTCTTTACTGTCAATAAAACTGTCCCAATAAAAAATACCCCACAACAACTTATAATACAATTAATTTTTCACAATTCTTTTTTTTGTTGTTGTTGAAATGTATATACAATATGAAAGGTTTAATATATAATTTCAAATTGTTGTCAATATTACATTTTTAAAAAATCCTATTTTAAACATATTCTCTTGCTGTGTGAATAAAAACAACATTAGTTTATTAGTTTATAAGCATTAGTATAATCAGTTTATTTTTTATTTAAAAAAACTGTGACATCAGCGGTGCTAAAACAATGCAATATGACACTCCAAACTAATAAACATATGAAACTACACTCATTTAAGGAAAATGCGCAGAAAATCATTGTATGAAATCCATCCTGTGAGGTTTTTGTCAAAAAAAGAAGTGAAATGAAAGAACTCCTCTTCTGACAGATTCACGCTGTATTGTCTCAGAACCTACAATAAAAAAAAATGCAAAAAGTTGCATGATTAAATACAAGGTATGAACTGAAAGGGATAAATGTTAAACAGTGCTTTGTACCTTTCTGAAGTCCTGAATAGAGATCTTTCCAGAGCGCTCTTTGTCAAAGGTGATGAATTTATGCCTCATTTGCCTCCAGAAGAGCTGGATAGGCCTGGAGATTCTCAGCATGGCTTCAGCACACTGGCCACTAAGTGGGCCGGGACTCATCTGAAGAAGGAAGTCAGAAAATGCTGCGTGAGTATATTCACAATTCATCAATTATATTTAAAACGACAGCAGTGAACTCACTGGTGTTCTGGGGAGCTGCAGTTTGAGTCTGTGGGATGTAGTGTTGACCTGAGGACTGAACATCAGCACAAAGTGCCGCAGGAAGTCTGGGTAAGAGAGACGTCCGCTGTTTTTAATGTCGTATTTGACAGCCAGCTGCTCAAACTCAAGTGGACTCAGCTCAATATGGAGACCCTGGAGTATGTCTGCACAAAATCAATTTAAAATCACTATTAGACTACCAAAGAACAATGTGACAATATAATCTATAACATAAGTAACTAAAATTACTTCTGCGAAGAAAAAAAATTAAATATGTAATGTTTCCTTTGAAACTTGCAGTACATTAGGATTAGCTTTTCACTTTTTGGCCAATGAAATCCATTATTTTCCCCATAACTTTCCTTCAGATTTTTATATTTATTAATAATTCCACACATTTTATGTATCTACATATATACATACATATATATATATATATATATATATATATAGAGAGAGAGAGAGAGAGAGAGAGAGAGAAAGATTATACATTATATTAGATTGCTTAAAATATATATTATATTACATTATTTTGTTTAATTTGTTTTTTTTAAATAAATTATATCAATTCTAACAATTTATAATACATTATTTTTATTGTTATAAATATAAAAATACATAAAAAATACTGTATTATAATTATATTATACTATATTATTTAAAAATAATTATAAATTAGACCCACTTGCTAATCAGTCTTTCAAAAAATAATATGATTAAGAAAAAAAAGATTTATTGACTATTCCATGTTTTTAAATGCATAATTTTATAACTAATAATTGTTATAATTGTGCAATAAATTATTTAGAATATATATAATGAAATGTTATACATAGTATCTATATCAGAAATATATATATTATAAAATGAAATTACATAAAAATAAAACATCAAAAGAATTTATGATATTTATAATTATATAAAAATAATTATAATTCAGGCCCATTGTGACCTATTTCTGTACTAGTTTTACAGATTAATTAAAAAGATCTGATTTGAAAGAACAATTTGTTATTCTAAAGTCAGAGCTAGAATATTTTAGATCTGAACATAGCTAGAAAAATTGTATTCACAACAGCATGCCATTTTTTCAGTTACTTTTTAAAAATTCCCTAGTTTTGTCTTTTTATATGGTTGAAAGTTGCTGTTAAATGAAAAGATATCTGGTCTCAACAATGTACCTAGGAACACATCCACATCTATTTCTCCGGTCCTCTCGGGGTCTGCCTGCCTGCATCTCCTCTGGATGTGCCTCCAGCAGTCCTGGATCTTGGAGCGTACCTTCCTCTCCACATCCTCACAGTTCAGCAGTGGTGCAGACCTTCTGCTCGCAGTGGAGGGTCTCTGAAGCTGCTCTGACACTGATGACTGTGGACAAGGGTGGTGGGATACAAAAGACATTAGAAAACTTGTCAAATCCAATGCAAAGTAATCAACATCAAGTAAATGTACCGCAGAGCGCCTAAAGGCAGATGGTGCTGTTTTGGGGCGTCTGAGGGATATTGGCCTCTCCAACATTGCTCTTGCTGAACCTGGTAATGATTTAGCAGCCTTTTCCAGGCCTTGCTGTGCTCCACTGAACCTTTTCAGGAATTTGCGATATTCCAGATTCCCAAAGCCATTAACTGGTAGTGTTTTCCACAGGTCTTGAAACTGAAAGAGTTAGTTGTTTTTCAAGCTATTGAAGGAACTATGAAAGAAGCTCATGTGGTACTGGAAATTACCTGTTCGTCAGTGAGCCTCATGAAGTGACGGTCACAAATGGTCTTAAAGTCAGTTTTGGAGATTGTGTTTATATTGGCGTAGTCGAGGTCTACCATTTCCTTTGTTATAGTGTACATGCGGGCCGACACAACCTCCTGTAACCGCCGCAAAATGTCGCTGATGACTAAAGCTCGGGGCTGATTAGGAAAGCGCATCTTATGGATTTTCTTCAGCCATTCATCTGCCGTCTGTCAGAGTTAAAGATTTCGTTTTAATATAAACCATATGCTACTTAGACCGTTCTAAATTATGACAACCTCATATTGTGCAAAAAGCACAAACTCAACCATAAAAAAAACTTTTGACCTCTTGTTTGTGAAGGTTGAAGACTTGGAGGAATTCCTTCCAGTCAACCATAATCTCCTCCCCTTCGTTTATTCTCAGCTCAGACATCAACTTCCTGAACTGCACATCTGAGAGACGCATACAGAAATGGTCCAGAACTTGTCGAAACTCTGTTCGTGGTATCGTACCATCTCCAGTCTTATCAAACGCGGAGAAGGCCTAAAAACAAAGTTGGGGTTGGCATGATTTTGAATGTTTTCCGTGCTAAATAAAAGTATTAAACCCATCACTGTTAAAATGCCAATATTAATATAGTGTAAACATAAAATAAGTCAGCACCTTGTAGAGAGTATCTGAGGAAGCAGTAACTAGCTCTTTGACTCGATGTATTGTTTTTTCTGGGCTCAGCTCCTCTGTGTCCTCCACTGGTTCTGGAGAACCCACAGTCGGACCTTGAGGAGGCTCGACTGCAGACCCGCTGGAAACTAGAGGTCCAGCGAGGTGCTTTAGAAAATCAAGGTATGGCAGCTCCTTTAGACTGCTGTCAAATCCAAGGCTGAAAAACAAAAAGAAAAGAAGAAGTACAATGCAGGAACTCACCAAATTTTTAGTAAATGAAGATGATATAGAGAGTTACAGGTTCAGTAGATGTATGAGCTGTTGTTCTCGTAGTCGAAATCCATGTCTGTGCAGGACAGAGAGCAGGTCCGTCAAGGTCAACTGACCATCTTTGTTTTTATCCAGCATCATGAAGCTTCGACTCACACTCTCAAAGTCATTCCCGATCCACTTCCTTCAAACACAGATAGGTACATGTAACACTATATGCATGAGGAGAATATATTCATCCTCTGTTACATTTGTCATTTGATTTCCACCTAAGATTTTGTAGCATAACTTCCAGGTCAGGTGCGGAAATCGATCTCTCTGTGAGCTGTTCTTGTAGGTCGTCTGATTGGCTGTCTTCATCTGATGTGATTTTAAGCTTTCTTAAAAACTCTGTCTGAGTGACAAAGCCCTTCCCTTCTTCATCATATCTGTAAAAAAAAAAGAGTATTTAGTTTTATTTACAGCACAAATCAGACATTTGAAATTTCTGAATGCTTTTCAGATATATATTTTAGTTAACACCACGCTAATACTGATTCTGGATCAGCTTAACTGATCAAATACCTTTTATTTAATTCTTACCTGTCCCAGAGTTTTTCAAACTCATTTGGTGTGATGGGCATGTAGTATTTAAAAAGCAGCTGCTTTAGACCATTTTTGGTCATGATGCTTTTAACATCGTCACCCAACTGACAAAAGGCCTGCCAACAAAATTGTTAAGTATGTTTAATTCCTCTTTAAAATGTTTGTACATAGCAGGTCTCCTCATGGAGGACGCCATTTTGAGATCACATGACCTGTCAAGTTCTTTCAGATTATCTTAATAAAACAAACACATCTTGCTATAAACATGGCTGCCTGCTAATAATGCATTTCTACTCTAATACTGTTAACGGAAAGCTATATGTTTGCACTATTCCACATCCAGGCCACTAGGTGTCAGTGTACATTTAAGACAGAACATCAAAAAAGTGATCAGGATGGATATAGATTACCTTTGATAGCTCTGAAGGTCTTTTCTGTGCAATGGAAGCCAAATAGTCATGAACTTGATCACATGCAATGTCAAGAAATCCATCTTGTCTGGAAAAAAACATTTTTGTTACAAAACCAGCTAAGATAAATATAAGAGATAAATATAAATTCCAGAGTGTGCTTTACGAGGCGTTATTGTGGTGATGTGATTTCGTCATGCTGCTAGAGTGAACTTTGTTGTAGAACTCAGCGTAGTTGAGTGTGCAGCCAGGGGTAAGGCCCAGCAGGTCAAGCAGTCTCTGATACTCCTTCTCTTGGGTTACAAACATCAGGCTGTCAAACAGAGCTCTGAAGTCATTCCGATTCACCACACCATCTCGGTTCTTGTCCATGAGGCGGAAAGCAGTCAGAGCATCCTGCAAACAAGAGCAAGGTAGATGCTTGAAGCAGTGAGACTTATTCTGCCACAAGTGTTGTTTTTAGGTGAAGCCTTTAAAAAATGTTATATTTCTGGATACCATTAGAAAGACTAAATATATAGTGGCCTACAATGTATTTAGAGAGTTTTTTAGTAGTACATAATTTAAAATAATCTGTTGGTTTGATACCCCATGATATTCCTCAATCCTCTTTTTAAGTTGAGCTAGACAGTCCTCTGCAGTCAAAAGATCTTTGCCCTTTTCTGTTATTGTTACTTCTGTGTTGAAGAGGGAAATTGATTCATTATTTTTTGTACCATATGTTTATGTTAAGAAAATAGATTGTGTGTTGTGAAAAATCACACCTTCATAGTTGGCCACAAAGTCAGTAACAGAAATCGAACCCAAATTAAAACCAAGAGACTGAATAAGCATCTGGAACTGGGGTCCTTCTAGGAAAATACCACAGTCATCCAGAATCTAAAAGCAAGAGTGACATGAATCAATGTAAATAACTGAATGCTTAAAACACTGATTGAATGTTGCCTTCACAATGTCAAAATGATCTCATATCGTACCTTACAGAAATCTCTCAGAGTAAGCGCTGCTGTCATGCTTTTCCTTTTAGACCTCAGATATTCCTGAAGGGACATTCCGCGTCTCTGAAGCCTCTCCTTGAGTTTCCTCAGGACAACGTCCTTTACTGCTTGTGCTTTTAAGCTCAATATAGAGGCTTCATGTGCCTTTTCCTCTCTAAAAAATATTTTTCAAATAACATTTATCTGAGCGTATCACTACTGATGCTTATTATTGATCATACAAACCTCTCGAAGATACTGAGGCGGCCCTCAGTCTTGTCTGAAACACCCAAGCTCTTCAAAAATAGCTCGTAGTTCACATTTCCACCCTCCAAAAACGGTTCACAAAGCCTTTAAGGGAAAACAGAGGGAATTAGTCAGTATCCAGAGGTAAGGCTGGGGACAGAGAAGTGAGACTCACTTGCTGAAGTGGCGCTCAGAGAGCGGTAGTCCGTGTTGTCGGATCAATCTCCTAAGGTCTTCTGGGGGAATGGTGTCACTCTGGTTTTGGGTGGTGTTGGTGATAGATTCGATCAGCATGTCATAGTTCTCAGAGAGCTTCTCCTTCAGAATCTCTTCCACCTGTAGAGAGACAAAAACACGTTTTTATCAAAGTTGGACATAGTTTCTAAAGTCGAATTTTGCAGAAAAAAAAAAAAAAAACTCTGAAGGTTACTTACAGCATTCTGTGTTGATGTTGTTGTGGATGGCAACGTATTTAACTGTTCTGAATCCTTTTTATTGAGCTTTGGTGTGTCCTGGAAAAAATTCACAATTTTATATGTTGAATCATTTTCATTTGCAAATAACCCATATATATGCAAACCTGTCAAGAAAAAATCATATCTTACATAAAAAAAATCTTATTTTTCTATAAATAAACAAAAGTACAGTTTTGGACTCTCATAATTACTGTATTGTCTTTCTAAATATTTTATAATTATTTTTATTATTTTAATATATAATTAATATTATAATACAAATTTTTATTTTTTTATTTTTTTATGTGTGAGAGCTCAAAATTGTATTTTTGTTTAGTAATCAAAATTTCCATATTGCAGTATTGTGAAAAGGGTCAAATAAGCTTGATTGTCCTAAAATAAAGACACAATTTAAGTCCTAATAATAAAATTGATTTACTTCATGCAATATTTATTTATTTTTTCTCATTTTTATCTTTTTTGAGGTAAAATGTGACCTTGGATATTACAATATGGGTAATAATACCAAGACTGGTCGCTGGTGATGGAGGAAGTTCAGGAATTGTTGGTAATTTATGGCATCTGTATGTTCCACATCCAAGAATACAGCAAGAGCGGTGAACTGCTCATCACTGAGATAGAAGCTGAGTCTCTCCAGAGCCCTGCGTAGTTCATCTCTACAAATAAGCCCTGTTCTGTCCTACAGAAATAGTTATCATTATTATGAATAGCTGTGATTTGAATTGCATAGTTTACAACTTTTTTATTATACTCACTTTATCAAAGTCCAGAAAGGCTTCAGTCAGAAGAGACTGATTATCAAAAACATGTTGCCGTAAGTTTAGTAGAATTGCTTCAATACTGCATGTGTCTGGAGTTGCTGGAACAGAATCTTTCCTGATTGAAGCATTAAACATATATGCATAAACAAAGATACTTTTACATGCACAGAAAACTGAGACTAACAAAACTTTATAGCCAACGTACTGCACAGTTATGTCGTCTTTGAACAATCCAAGAAATATTCTCCATTGCACAGGCTCGGTGCTGTTTACTCCAAATCTGTGACAATAAATCAACTAGATGAATTTATGAGTTGCTTTCAGGGGGGTACATAAACCATATGTTAATATCTCATACCTGTTCAATAACTCCTTGAAGATATTATCATCCATAGGGAAGAGGAAATTACTGAGGACTGATTTGAGATCCTCTTGAGAGACAAACCCACTGTTTGTGATGTCAAATGTCTGCAGAGCTTTTTCAACAAGGCTATAATTCTTCTTGATCTGTAAATTAAAACAGCAACATCATTTTAATAAAATTCTCATACGTTTTAGATCAAATTATCTCTGTCGTACTCACTTTGCTCAAAAACCTGGTCTGTACTTCATCCAAGGTGTCCCTGGATTTGCTTGAAAAAGCCCTTATGCTCGTCTTACTTTTAGGCCTGTGACTGACAGCATCCCAATTCAGTGCTGAAAGCAGGTGTAAGTCAGGCTATATTTTATTCTGATTCAGCTGATCATGTAATCTGATGCCAAAATTAGTAATTGTTTTCATATAACTGTACCCAGTTGTATAGAATCCGGTGCAATTTTTCTATGGTTTTCACAATCAACACCAAGCTTCTCAAGAAACTCCTTGTAAGATATTGTGTCAGAATTATTCACACAGTAATGTGACCAGAGTCTAAAAGAGAAGACATACAGTATACACAAAACAATTAGCATCCTGGGAATAACAATAATACTTCAGGACGGTTCCATGAAATTGAAAAACCGGGACCTGTGAAATTCCGGCTGACTCAGGGGAAAGCAGTATCCCTCTAGGACTTTACGCAGCTCATGTTGCTGTATCTGCCCATCGCTGTTGTAGTCAAACAGCCGAAAAGCCCTAGTGATGTTTTTCAAATTGCCTCCGATCTGAAATGGTGAGAATCACATATATTACACACTAATACCAACAGGTTAGTATTTATATATTATTCATACCATGCTGTACTCTACACCTTCTCTTTCAGACGACACTGTAGTTCTCCAAGTGACAAGTTTCTGTTACTTCCACTCCTGCATGGCATTCTGTTAAGAAATTATATATTCAATATATAAAGAAATATCATACACTGTTTGAAACTTAGATTTAAAGAAATTATTGTTTTACGAGTTCGCTCTTCTCATTAATTAATAGTTGTAAGCAGATTTGGCGTGCTGTCTGGGAAGCTAGCTGGCAGAGAGGCGAGCTCCGAACCCTGGTGGTCTGAGCCCTAGCGAGGGCAAGGGTTCGGCGCCCAGCTGCCCCCCAGAGGAAAGAAGGAACTAAGGGAGGAGGAGGGATGCAAAAGAGTGAGATGCGGATGAAAAGGAGATGGGTCTATTTAGGTACAGAGGGTGTGATTGGGTGGTCGTAACAAGGAACTTGATTAGGAAATTAGAAGCAGCTGCGATTAATTCAATTACCGCTCCTCCCGAAACTTTGCTATTGTCAAAACATGCACTAGAGTTTAGCAAGGACACATTAAATGGATGAGAAGTGACAGTAAAAAGTTTTTTTAATGTACCATGGTTACTGTTTTAACCTTTAATTATATGAATGTTTTTATAGTAACACTAAATCAGAATATTAGAATGATCTCTCGAGGATCATGTAACACTGGAATATTGGCTGCTGAAAGTTCAGCTTTAAATCAAATTTAAATAAAGATTTAAAACATAAACAGTTTAACAATATTTTAAATTATTGTTAGTTTTACAGTATTTTTGATTAAATAGCTTGGGTTAGAGAATCCTTATATCTTACTAAACCCAATAAACCCAAACATTTGGGAGTGTGAAGGAAATCTAATAATTGGGAAAATAGCTAGAAAAACATGCATTACCTGCCCACTGCAGATGACATGTTGCAGTATCTTCTGAGAAAACTCATGTACGAAATTGTTCCATTTTCTCTAAAGTCAATCTAATGCAAATATTGTACTAAAGTTAATGAGTGAAAATAATATGGAAAAAAAAAAATCACAGCTTAACACAAATAAAGGTGATGCCATAGAAGAACCATTTTTGGTTTCACAAACAACCATTCAGTCAAATTTTTTTTTTTTTTTTAAAGAACCACTTTCTTAGCTTTTTAAAATCTGAAAAACCTTTTTTGTCACAAAGAACCTTTTGTGAAACAGAAAGGTTCTTCAGAAGTTCTACAATATGGCATTACAGTAAGTGCATTGAAGGAAGTGGGTTACTTTTGTAATTCTAAATGAACACACCTTTGCTAACAGACCCTCAAATTGAGATTCAGTAAGTGGAACAAGAAACCCCTCGACTACACGTCTGAACTCTCCTTTGGTGACAGATTTGTCACCTTCCTGGTCAAAAGCTTCGAAAGCAGCCTTCAAGTCCTCTTTTTTGTCCTTGATTCTCTCCAAGAGTAGGTTTTCAATGTCCACCAAAGAAAGATTCTCATCTGCCACTGACTGCACAGAGGAGGCTGTGAAGAAGAAGTTATAAAAAAGAAATCTCCTCAACAACAAGCTTTCCCCTCTTTATCAAGAAAATAAACAGCATAGACCATACCAGAGTCAGACTTGATTGTGTTCCTCCTAGAGAGTTCTCCTGAGGAGATCCGAGACGCACTCTTAGCTCGGGGGATGATGGTTAGCCCTTTTGTCATTGGACTCAGGTCTATATGGCTTGAGATGTGAGGCATCTGTGTGGAAGGTGAAACCTGAATGTAACCAATATTAAAGCTTTTGTGAAATACAATATTGACATTTTTTAAATTATCATATAATCTATTATATTTATTTTAATATATTATAATGTATAAAATACTACGTTTTAACTTATTTTAACCCTTTTTTATTGAAAAGATAGAATGCAGCGTCCAGATCCTATTTCCTTGGCAGTTCAATTTTTAATTTAGAAATTATATAATTAGTAAAGCGTCTTCATACTAACCCAACTCTCCACAGCCGACCTCGGATGCATTCTTGTGTTAAATTCGTATTTCCACAGTCGTTTTTCAACTTAACTTCACTACAACACCTCTGTAGTCAGTCGAGGACGCTTTGCTGTTTCCATGGATATGTCTAGCAACTAGCTGTCAATCAGGAGTTGGCTCCGCCTCCTGGATTGCGTAACCAACCAGTAATTATGTTGTCCACAATGTTCTGCTAAAAAAGCGAATAATGCACAATTTTTATTTTTCAAAAGCGATAGGACCGAAGGATATAGAGCGTAAATTTGTCTTCCTATTTTCTAGGGAAAATAGTGACGAGCATGACGTAGTTGTTCTATCCACCTCCGCCAATCATCATTCCCGATGGGCGTGGTTACCAAGTGTCATGGCGGCCACCGGGAGAGTGTTGTAGTGTGCCAGAGACAGACCGCGGATAGTTCTGTATTAAACTGAACTGTGTTTATTATAATACTGGGGACATTTGAATGTAAAAAGTGTTTTGAACATGGGGACCGTGCATGCCAGGGTAAGAGCATTTTTCAGAGTTGTCGGAGATACTAAAGGAATGACCTCTGAACAGAGTATTTGAATGACAGGCCGAGTTCTGGATGACGTTTAGTAACATTACTCCACATAAATCCAGATTAACTGTTTATAAAATAATAAATCGTCTTTGCACATATAAACGCTCACTCTCATTTAAACGGACTCGTATAGCATTGGATACTAACAAACTAACGTTAGTGCTGTCATACAATACTTAAGCGCACTTTTTAAAAATCTGTTCTAGTTTTTCACATTGTCCGTGTTGATAATTTATGAAACATATCTGGTTCTCTGAGCATGCTTTATATAATAACGTAATATGCCTAAAAATACTATAACTTACTCACTATTACATATCTGTTGACCCAGAGTCTGGACCCCCTTCCTATGCAAGGACCTGAGCTGGGGGTTCAAGCTGATGATATGGACCTAGGAGAACCAGAGCATGAAGAGAAACAGGAAGTTCTTGAAAATAAAGACGTGAGATGGATTTTACCCGATTGTTCTATATGCTGCTTGTACATACATGTGGTTTTGTACCAAGCGTACTGGTGTTCATTTGTATTTCAATTGTTTAGGTTGTAGTACAACATGTGCACATCGATGGTCTTGGAAGAACAAAGGAAGACCTTCTAACATATGAGATCGCCGATGTTTTCCGTGCCAAAAACTTGATTGATGTGAGTATCACTTTACATAGATTCTGCTTGCGGATAAATGACACTGTATTACATACTACATAGCCTACACTAAATTGTATTCAAATTTTTTTTTTTACTATATTTAAACTATTATTAAAGGTCTTTACAATTATATTACAGGTAATGAAGAAGTCCCATGAGGCCAGACAAAAACTTTTGCGTCTGGGGATATTCCGAAATGTGGAAGTTGTCATTGACACTGCTGAAGGTACGACAAATAATAAGCCTGTGGAAAATAACTAATAATGAAAGTAATGAATCAAAGTCTGAATTCCTCTCAAAACATCAGGTGCTGACGCGCTGCCGAATGGACTAGATGTGACTTTTGAGGTGAAGGAGCTGAGAAGAATGACGGGAAGTTACAACACTATGGTTGGGAACAACGAGGGAAGCATGGTGAGCTACAGACTCCTGCATTGTCACTGTTGGCCGTGTGTCTATATTAAGAAAACCAAAATTATTTACAGAAGTATTGTTCTGGTTCTCATTTCAGGTGCTGGGTCTGAAATTGCCCAATGTTTTTGGCCGTGCAGAGAAGCTGACTTTCCAGTTCTCTTATGGGACTAAGGAAACCTCATATGGCTTGTCATTCTTTAAGCCCCAGCCCGGACACTTTGAGCGCAAGTATGTTTCTTGGCTTGGTGGTGAAGATTTCCGTTTAAATTTTGATTGGTTTGAACTGTCATGTTGGCTACAACAAAACAACAAATATCGTTTAGTCCAGTTAATGTCGAGAATAAGCAACTAGCCAATATTGTTTATGACAATGACATCATAAGCATATTCACAATAAAAAAGGTCAAAATCTTCTATATGTCCTACCCAAACTTTACCCCAACATTCATCAACCTTTTGAATAATGAGTGATTTTTAACATGCCCAGAATTTCTGTGATTGCAAGATTTATAGTAATCATGTTTCTGTGGTTGTTTGTGAATTTTGTGAACCGGGTTTCCCAGGTTTGTTGTTGACCCTCACTTCCTCTTTCAGCTTTGCCATTAACTTGTATAAAGTCACGGGCCAGTTCCCTTGGAGCTCACTCAGAGAAACGGACAGAGGGGTCTCCACAGAGTTCAGTGTAAAGTATTTATTTTATTAAAATCCTTTAGTTTTAATAAAACTACAGTAATTTAAATTTCTATAATATTGTATTTTATTTGATCTAATTTTTACATTTATTTTCTCTTTAACAAACCGAAAATCATGTTATTAATAATTTAGATTTACATCTTGCGCCTGCACAAACTTATCTTTTGGCATTAAAACAGTACTGGCACGCAGTAAAGAATAAGCACTAAAAGGTGCAGGTATTTTGCATCTGAACTTATTAAACATGCATTTAAGTTAAAATAATAATTTGCACATTTCAAATTACTGGTATGTGCGCTAATATTTAACGGCCAAAAAAGCAAGTATTTTGTGCCCGTGTTGTAAGTAGATCACCTGCACCTGATGAGCATTATCTCTGCTTATTTGCATCTACGCTAGTTTGCTGTGCGCTTGGTATATTGTGTCTGGCCAATAAAGTCAAAAGTTTAACTATATGTGTGTAAGATATTATCTAATGTATTTGTTTGGTCTATAATCACCAGTTCCCCATCTGGAGGACAAATCACACTTTGAAGTGGGAGGGTGTGTGGAGAGAGCTGGGCTGTTTGGCTCGCACGGCCTCCTTCGCTGTCAGGGAGGAGAGTGGCCATTACCTTAAATCCTCACTTTCCGTATGATTCTTCCCTGAAACCTCATAGATCTCATTACACTCATAGATGTATGATTTTGAACGCATGATATTTTCCTCACAGCACACAATGGTCATCGACACACGCAATTCTACCATTCTTCCAAGAAAAGGTGCCTTATTTAAGATCAACCAGGTTTGTTTGAATCATTTGTTGTGCTTATTAGAAATAGTTTATCCAGTACTGTCATGATTTACTTCATTTTTATGGTCTATTAGGAACTGGCAGGTTACACTGGAGGAGATGTCAGTTTCCTGAAGGAAGACTTTGAGGTTCAGTTCAACAAGACTCTGTTCTGGGATTCGGTGAGATGCTGTGGAGGAAACTATTGCTTATGTTACTTTATTGCGGTGTTATATTAGTACTGTTGGTATACTATTATGGTACTTTTATTTTAGTAGTTGTGGTACTCCAACTTGAACTAAGCTCAAATTAGAAATGGCAAGTGTCATACTAATAATAATTATTAATACAAAATCTAATAAGTATATCTTTAATCTGCACTCAAAATAAGTTTAGTTTTAATTATTTTAACAAAAATGTTTTTAACAGTCTTGGAGGGTTCTGTGTGCTTATTTTCTTCTCTTTGTAGGTGCTCTCTACCTCTCTGTGGGGCGGTATGTTGCTTCCGCTTGGAAACAAACCCTCATGTATTGCTGACAGGTTAGACAATTCCCAGTCATTGGTAAAAATAACCCACAAACACACAAAGTAATGCTGCTTTTGTATTCAAACGTGTGTTTAGGTTTTATCTGGGTGGTCCGACCAGTGTGAGGGGCTTCAGCATGTACAGCATCGGCCCTCAGAGTGAAGGTAACTGACTCTGACTCTGTCAGTGAAGCTCAGTATCTCAATATTGACGACTAAGGTTTGTTTTCTCACTTTGATGACAGGCGATTACCTCGGTGGGGAGGCATATTGGGCGGGAGGGCTTCATCTGTACACCCCTCTCCCATTCAGGCCAGGTAGAGGCGGCTTCGGAGATCTTTTCAGGACACATTTCTTCCTCAATGCCGGGAACCTGTGTAACCTCAACTATGGTGAGATAAAGAAAGCTGCAATGGTTTTATTTTTCCTGACGTTTTTAATTAATTTGTTGCTATAATTGAAATTGTACCCTAGGGGAAGGACCCCGGGCACACCTGAGCAAGCTGGCTGAATGTATCCGCTGGTCTTATGGAGCAGGTATTGTGTTGCGTCTAGGGAACATCGCTCGGCTGGAGCTCAACTATTGCATTCCCATGGGTGTCCAGAGCGGAGACAGGTAGACAATCAGTTACAAATACATATGTGATTACACTTTTAATGTGCTTCTTCTACAATTTGTAATGTACCGATATTTTGTCTCTCAGGATATGTGATGGTGTGCAGTTTGGGGCTGGAATCCGGTTCCTGTGATACCACGTGTCCCGTTTTAGAACAAAGAAGCATTTCTGTCTTTGTACTTGTGATAAAGGATATTCATACGATTCCATTTTGAGCTGCAAAGTCATGCAATGAATGTTGGCTAATTTCTCAGTTTTGGTGAACATGCTAAAAAAGGAAAATTGTCTAAAACCAAAAAGATCTGTTATGAAACAGTCGCCCATTTTAATGTTATTGGCACTTCACTTCAGTGATAAATATATCGGACATCATGCTCTTATTGTCATATTTATTTGTCAGAACAGTCAGTGTTCAATAAATAATGTTTCTGGCCTTTATAATGCTGTCTTTGTGTTATACTTTTTCACATTTTATTTATATATATAAAAGACAACATATCATTTTTATACAAAATTTAAATAGTAATGTATAGTATATATATATATATATATATGTTTATTGACCTGATTAATATATATATATGATATATATTAATCAGGTCAATAAACATAATTCATTCAAAGTTTAAATTAAATTAAAAAACTATGTGGGTGTGAGTTTTTATGTGTAAACATTAAAAATAATTTAAACAAAAAGAATATTAATCAACTTAAAAAATAAATTAAGTGGTCTTATAGAGTTATAAAGTTAATACAACAATAAAAAGAATGTAAAAACCTCAAAAATAAAATAAGTGGGCTTATAGAGTTCACTTATTCTATATTAATAGTGTAAATGGGCATTTATGTATACAAACAAATTTCAATAAAAATTTGTTAATATTTTCTGCACTTTTAATCAAACAAACACCAAGTAAATCCATCATAATTCACTATCTTCTGTATTCACGTAGAACATTTCTCAACCACTTGTCAAACCATATTTAAAGACTTTTCATCTTGGATCAGTTTAAAGATACTAAAATACACACATATATACGTTTTTTAAAAAAATTATTAAACTGTATCCTTCTTACACAACATATGAAATGTTTTTCATTACAGAGTTTCTGAAAATGTGGCTCAATTAAAAACATTAAGTAGTAACCATCATGAAAATAAAGAGCAGTTTAGCTGCCTCTGCTCTATATTTGTTTAGAAACATTCATTGTAATCCTAAACACAATATAAAAAATTAAGAGAATAGCAGATCTGATGTATAACATCAAGTCACACGAGACAATCTAAGATTATATCTCTTGCTGTAGCTCCCACTGAGAAAAATACCATGTGTGCAGTGTCATATTCAGGCAGAACTATTGTTTATGATGTAAATTAAAGGGACAGTTCACCAAAAAAAACACTAATTCTGTCATTAATTACTCACCCTCATGTCATTCCACTTTCATTGGGTGAAATATCCCTTTAAATCATAATAACAAATACTACATAGTATAAACCTGTTTTTGGTTGAATTCCTGATGCTAGAGATCCATAGTTGACCTTAGTGTCCTGTTTTGTGATCCTTAGGTCCACTGTTGAACAGAGTTTATGGCAGAAGGATATTTTATTATTTAGTGGAGAGCCAATGAAATGGCCAAACACATGAAGTAGAGAGTGAGAGATACTGCTATCCCACATGCTCCACCACAATCCTTGGCGTTTTCCTGTAAGAACAAAAATACAACAAAAAAAAAAGTCATTTATTTAAATATTTTGCCTTACATATTTATATATGCACTTATTCATGCACTATATGATTGTGGTGGGCTTACATGAGGATGGTATGCGTGACAAGACTCTGGTCGTCTGCGAATCTTCTGAGATTTCATTCTGTTGCACTTAACCGTGGCATTATGTTCAAAGGAGTTAAGAAGACCTAAGTTTCACAAGATTTAACCAAACCACATTTTAAAGAGAAGAAATTAATCATCATGGAAGGATATATTTAACCTCTCTGGGCGCGAGTGTAATGGGAGCGTACTGTCTGGAGCAGTCACAGTCGGCCTGGACCACCAGCATGACCAGGTTACTGTTAGGGACCTGCTGTAGGACAAACATCCTAAAACATGACAGAGAAAGAGAGAGACATTGACAAATTGTGACTGGAATAAGCCCACGAATCTAAAGACAGTCTGACTGATGGACTCACTTCTGACAACGGCCACATTTGATAATGCTGTTGGTTTCTCTGATGGACATGTCGTACATGAAACCGGGGTACTCTGTGTTACAAGGCTGCATTAGTTCCACCTTCTTCTGTCTGTGTGCTGGAGAAGATAAGATTTTCATTAAAATAGAAACAGCTTCAGCTGTCTGTAGTCCAGAGGTTTTTAAGCTGGGGTTACAAACATAATATTGCAAGTAATATAAAAATTAAACTGGGAAAAAATGTGCTAATATTATATAGCTTTTTGGTCTTTTCAGTGTGTTGTTTCCACAGTGCTATGCATATTTTGTTATGTTGTTGCTTGTTTCTGTTGTGTTGCGATAATTTCGTTGTGCTGTGATAATTTTGTTGTGTAGTGGCTTGTTCCTGTTGTGTAGCGATAATTTCGTTGTGCTGTGATAATTTTGTTGTGTAGTGACTTGTTTCTGTTGTGTAGCGATAATTTCGTTGTGCTGTAATAGTTTCGTTGTGTTTTGGCTTGTTTGTTATGTTGCGATAATTTCGTTGTGCTGTGATAATTTTGTTGTGTTGTGGCTTGTTTCTGTTGTGTTGCGATAATTTCACCATAGTTGGTGTTTCACCATAGACTATTGTTTTGGCTTGTTTGTTATGTTGCGATAATTTCGTTGTGCTGTGATAATTTTGTTGTGTTGTGGCTTGTTTCTGTTGTGTTGCGATAATTTCACCATAGTTGGTGTTTCACCATAGACTATTGTTTTGGCTTGTTTGTTATGTTGCGATAATTTCGTTGTGCTGTGATAATTTTGTTGTGTTGTGGCTTGTTTCTGTT
>JAUCNO010000585.1:3921520-3979762 GCA_032353835.1 Enteromius viviparus | reverse complement strand
AATCAGATTCATACAGTTTATGATCATAAGAACAACAACCTTTGTCAGGCATCCGCATTGTTATCTGAGGAGATTACAAAGATTAAACGAGTGTTTTTTAAAAACATGAATTGTAGAGTTACCTGCTTTTGCCAAAAACAAATGTTGTAGTTGGATATATATATCTGCTTTTCTATAAAACACTCTTTTAATAGGCAAAACCCCCCATACCCCATACTGTTTTATTTAGTAAATTACCTGTATTTGTTTATGATATTACTACTTAAAAAAATAACAACCCAACAGCAGTTTGGTTGATATTAGTTGAAATGCACAATAAAAAAGTGTTTTTTACCCCGCAAATTAACACTTCATACATACATTGTGTTTAAAATCTATTAAATAATACATTAATAAATAAACGATTTGATTTTAAAAATGACCACATCCAGGCAAACTCCAATGGCACCAGTAACACTCACAATCTCTGACATTTTGATAAACCCCTTGAGCATCAGCAGTGCTGCCAAGTGCAATTTTATTTCCCTAAAGCAGCCCTTAAGTATCAAGCTGCAAAATCTAAACAAACAGACTGCATGGGAATGAAAGTGCATGATCTGAGTGATAGGGCAGTTTAATGACAATTAAGCTAAACTGAGCCTGCTGTTGTGCCCATTATTGAATATATAGTGGCTTTAAATGAGACCGAGCGGTACACAATTTTAGTGTGTCTGTGTGTGCATATTTGAGTCCCGAGAGGGGTACAGAGGGATTTGATGCTGAGGTCTCGCATGGGAAGAAAAAGCGGAATCTCACGCGACCCCTCTCACCCCTCCTCTTCACAACAGCTGCGTTTGACTATTGAGTGGCGCTTTCAGGAAAAAAAAAGTCTACTCTTATATTTCATTGTTAAAAATGCTTTTTTTTGTTTTCACCAGCCTACCCTCACCAGAGCAAAGGATCTCACAGTCAATGTGTCAGAGGCTGTAACCTTCAGGGGACAAACACAATGTGAAAGATGGAGGTGCACTATGGGAAACAAACTTAACTTCCTGTTTTGTTTCCTTCCAACTCAATAAGCAATATGAATCACTCTGCGTATGCATGTCTCACCTTAATCTCCAGAATGTTCTTGTTGCCTCTCGGTGTAACTGTGGGCTTCTGAAACTCCTCGAACTTTGGGTCTTCAACATACAGTAGGTCATACTGATCGGTGGAGAAGCCATCTAACACAAAGGTCATTTTTGTGGCAACTGGAGGCTGAACACTGAGGCCTTTCAGGGAGGGTGTGATACAAAGTATATTTCGCTTATCTTCATCGAGACTGCAGGTCTAGGCAAAGAAAATGACAAACACAAATATTAGCCATCTCTGTCATTACAAGTCAGTGCTGAGGCATGTTAGATTCTTTTGTGTGGCCAAATCACTTTATCTTTGGTTTGTTTAGGAGCATAGCATTTTCATGTGTAATCATACAGGCTTTATTATTTATGGCCTTGTTTTCTCAGAGGTCAGGAGTGATTAGATATCTCAATATTAGTCACAACAAACGATTAATCACATCCAAAAAAAAAGTATTTGTTTACATCATATATGTCTATGTGTAGTGTATATTAAATATATATATACAGTATATATATATATATATATATACACATACATACATGTATACATTTCTGAAAAATATGTTATGATTATACAGTATATTAACTGTCAGGACCACTATTGCATAAAGTTTAGTTTGGCTATATGGTTCTGTTCTGTGCAAAAAACTCCCTGCCCATCCATGCAGCTTGTCATGAATGAGCAGCATTAATAACCCCTCTAGGGTTAACAGAAAAGAACAAGGCAGATATCATTAATGTACTTAATGCTATTTAAGTGTAACATAACTCAAGATACAGGAGTCTCATTCAGCAAGGAATATCAGAAAGCTAAGTCCTGACTTTGCGAAAGGATGAGTTGGGGATGGAGAAGGGAAATTTGCTCTTGACCAAGGGTAAAAAGCTGCTGATTGATACCAAAAAGAGCTTATATAGGTGTAACTTTTATTTTGTATGGAGCACTACACAAAATATTAAAGTTCAGAGGCTTTCTGGTGTTTCTGATGTAATGAATTTATGAAAATGACAGCTTTTAATTACCTTAATGCCTTCATATAAAGCGATAATTGCACTTTAAATGTCAAAGACTTTTGTAAGAGGTCTCTTTTGTTCACTGCATTTTTTTTTACCAAAAATACAGTAAAAACAATAATACAGTGAAATAATTTTTACTAGCACTTTACTATTTTAACATGTTTCAAAATTTTATTAATTTTGTATGGGCAATATTAAATCTTCAGCATCATTAATTCAGAGATCTTTCACATGATCCTTCAGAAATCATGCTGATATGCATTTCTTATTATGGATGTAGAAATCATTTGTTTAACTTGCTATTTTTTTGAAGTACATTTTTGTTGAGGGATCTTCAGGAAGGTTCAAATGAATAGCATTTATTCATGACAGAAATCTTTTGTAACATTATTTCGGTCACTTTTGACCACGTTAATGTGCACTTGCTGAATAAAAGTGATCATTTATAAATAAATAAATAAATAAATAAAAAATCAATCAAATATACCCCAAACCTTTAAACGGTGTATATAACCTTTTCAAACCAGATGTGAGACCCATCATTTTGCATAGCATCCAGCACAAACTTTAAGGCCAGCGGACAAGGAGCCTTTGTGAGATTGAAGACCTGACTAAGTGCAATTATGCATGAGTTACAACCCGAAGACTTCACATGCCAGCTGTGGCTCCGGCCCTGCCAGGTCTTGCCACACACCATTTTCATTCCACATTATAACACCACCACAACTGCCCATTTAACAGCATGCCTGTCATTTACACGTCACCGCTGTTTAATTAGCTGTCCTCAAGTGAACATTTTCCTTCATAAAGCATAACCCTAGAGCAAGAGACACATTCAAATTGTTCAATGCCATTATTTATGAACATAAGGCATCTGAGTCGCTCTGCTCCAAGACTTCTATCCAGCAAACCTGGGTCTCCCTCTGCACACTTGGCAGGTTAACAATGCTCTGGAGTCAAAAACAACTTAAAGTCATTCTGACTTCACATACATGAGTTAAATCTCGAGTACAGTTTAGGTCACAGTAAATATTTTCAATCTCATAAAAGCGATTGATGTTTCATATTGTCAAAAAGGCCATAAAGCCATGACCTGGTACCTTGCATAAAGATCAGATTCTGTAACAAATTTAGAGAGAATGAATGAAGATAAATAACTTTTTTTAACTAAAAACTGATTGCTATTACTCACTGTTCGTTGTAAGCAATATCTTCCCTGTCAACATCTTCTCTGTAATCATGTTTGGTGTTGCCCAATATTCCAGATGGGAAACAAAAATACAGCTCCTAAGCGTCATCGCTGAGGACTACGCAAACAATGAAGAAGTCCATGCAAATGAACGCACATCTTGTATATTTGACTAGCAACTCTTTGCATATTTAGAGATCTGAAGACCCATCCGCTGAGACTAGTCAAATAGTGTAAAGCAGTTTGGCTTGGTGTGCTCCTCAACAAACACAAGGTTTAATTGTTTAGAATGGATCAAGTATCTCAAAGGGCTTAAAGGGGGGTTGGATAACAGCTGCTAAAGAAAGCAGCCAAAGGATGATGGGAGACACCAAAAACACTTCAAATTGGTGTTTGGGGAATAGATATTCTCATTGGGAGTAAATGTGATGTTTTATTGCAGGATGTGGATGAGAAATTTCGTATAGGTGTTTCAGCTCCATCGTTGATGGTTTCTTTCGATGTGAACAATTTAAGGGGTAAAGATAAGTAAGGAACAGGAACTTTTTGGATATTATGAGGAAATGGAGTAAGGTGTCAGTAAGAAAATACTAAGATGAAAAAAACAGAATTTGGTTTGCATTGAGAGGGATCTGGCATGAAAACAACCCCCTTTGAATCCCAAAAACAGGTGTTGTTCTTGCTAGAAACCCTACTGTGGTGTCTGGAGCATGTTAGAGTCTTTTTAACACCCCTCACTTCCCATAGGCAAGACTAGGACAAAGTAAAACTTGAACATGACCCTTAGTTAGAAACATCTAGAAATCTTTGCCAAGAAGATGCCATAGCCCTAAACAAATAAAACCCCTCTCAGGTTCGCTCCTGGACAGTGCCAATCGCCAGCGACAAGCTGCAGCCTGTAAAAATGCTTTTCATGTTGGTGGGAAAGGCGAGATCGGCTGATCCCCAGACTTAGCAGAGATCTCAGAAGTAGATATTCAAGAACGCTCTTGAGATTTCATTCATTTTTCCTGAGCCACCACAATTTGCCTTGGTTCTTAACGCTCCTTCATTTGGCCCGCAGAGCTTGATTGCAAGAGGAATTGAAATGCGACCGATGGAAGGATTCACAGAGAAATCGAGACCGGTGTCCGCTTTTCTTTCATTTCAGGCCTGTCAGCAGCTAGACGGTGAATGCAGCCCGCAGGAAACCCAAGCTACTGACCGCGTTTTTGTTTCCGCCATCGTTGATCGAACCTCGGCGTAACAGATGACAGCTCAACTCGGGTTACACAGCTGTAGTCTGTGTGATTGAGAAAAAAGCTGACAGAAGACAGGAAGTATGCTTTCCACAATGCTCCCCAATAAAAGTGAGAGGGAAAATACAATAAACCTCTTGTGCTTCACAAATTAGGACAAGAATATTGTCCCGACCCCCTCTGTTTATAAAGAAGAATTTACAGGCTGACAGCTGCGGGACCATCTTAAATCATTTGAAAGGATAGCCAGCGTTTCAAGCCCTCTCTGAAATATTTCTCTTTTAAGTGAGCTCCAAATCATTGACAAACTCAATGTGCATTATTTAAAATGGCCTAGTTGGTATTAAGTACAAAATCTTTGAACTTCAAGACAAATCAGTGAGATATTTACTTTCAATACGCTGATGTTTGAGAAAATGAGTTGAGTGGAAATGAAGAAGTACAATGAAAATGAAGATGTGACTAAGCATGAGCCCTGTTTTGGACTATGACGGGACTTGTATGCTTAAGATTAGATAGTATTGTTCGCATGCACTGTACCACTGCACAACCACACTCCACCCCCACAGAAATCAGATAAGGGGAAACTGTGTGTAAATGAGTATTTGTCTGGTCCCACTGAGAGAGGAGCAGATCAGGTCAACCACAGCTCTAAGGAGATGAGGTGTGGAAGTGTTTCCAAATGGATGAAGAAACTTGAATAGGCAAAAAAACATAGATACATTACAATTTAAAAACTAGAGATGAAAGGGTTGGATGATAAATGAGATGCATTTAAAACAATAGCACTCATTATATATAAAATACATACAAATTTAAACAGGTTTCCAAATGAATCAAGAAACTTTAGTAAAAACAAGATACTACACTAAAACCATTTTTTTTGTTAAAGTGATAATCATATCGTGAACAGTGTGTGTGATTTTTCCATTTCCTCTTCGCAAGTGCCATTCTGAAACATTGCTTCCTTTATTTCACATATCTGCTTTTGTGTTCAGTGGGGTTAATGATAATAGCATGCCTGTGACATGGTAGGGGAGGTATTTAATGTCTCGACACTCTGTGTGGGCCATCTAGACTCACCACTTGGAAGACTTTGCCCTCTGTGGCGGCAGTGAGAACCATTTGAGGCTGGAGGGCTGAGTGGAGGTAGAAGCCATTGACTGTCACTGTGCTTCCTCCGCTGTTGACACACATGCACAAAACAGAACTTCCTGTTAAATGCACATTGATTCAGCTTTCAGCTACATATAAAGTAGTGAAATGTTGGCTGCAGTGCTGACCTGATGAAGGAATGCTTGGGCTGGATGCTGGAGATGTGTGGGTTCTCGTTGTAGGTGTAGCTGACAGGAGCCTCACGAATCACTCCATCAATGTGCAGCTGAACCTTGTGTTGGGATGGTGATGGCTGAGGTGGTGTCCGACATGTCAACATTGTGGCTGAAACACTGCAGAAAGGCACACAGAAAATCACACACATACCAAATGGTTTAAATAGATATATGTACATGTGACCATGCTGACTGGCTGAAAAAATAAAATAAAAATAAAATGTATTTTATTTAAAGCCAGAAATTAAATGTTGGTGTTTTTCAGATGCTTGAATAAACTTTCTAAATCAATTAAGACATTTGGAAGAATTAAAAGTGTAATTAACTACCCACCCTTATGTTGCTCCAAACACCTAAAACCTTATCTACAAATTTTTAAAACCATTTTTCTGATCCTGCATAGACAGCAATGCAACTAACATGTTCAAAGCCCAAAAAAGTAGTGAGGACATCTTTGTCCAGTGTGATGTGAGTGATTCAATTTAATTCACACTCTCGTTAACGTGCAGCTTAGACTGACACAGAAGAGAAGAAATTGTTAAATAAAGTTGTAACAGAATTTTTGTATTTGAATGAACTATCCCTTTACCAGAAAATCTTACTAGATATCTAGACATACAAACCTCTGCAGTGCACAGGTAGCATTGCCCACAGTAACCTGTTGCATATTTCCACAATCCAGGAATGAGCCAGTGATAGTGAGCACTGTTCCGCCAGACTTAGGTCCAAACTCTGGGAAGATCTCAGTGATAACTGGATTCTAGAGATAAAACATTGTGTTAGCAAAATAAAACTATAGCACACATTGAAAATCCTTGACAGAAATCATATGTCCATAGATTTTTTTTTTTGCATCATGTTAAGTAGCCCCAACCAAAGTGACTCTGAAATCCTACTCTGAAGTAAACAAATCTTTCTAGTACATCTTACAAAAAAATGCTTATTGGTTGAAATTTTGTGACTTTATGGCAGCATTTGCCTTACAGTATAGATAGAAAATACACTCTGCAGATAAAGTCACTGTGTAACTAAACTGACTCAAAATAAGTGGGAAAATACAATAGATTAACATCCTTGGGTCCTTGTGCACTATGAAAACCACAATACTGGAAGAAAGTCAAAAATACATCACTCGAATGTGTGTTGAAACACTTATACTGAAATTTGTGAGGATTCTTACCACGAATGAGAAACCGTCTTTCTGGGCCTGTTCTTTACCACTGCGCACCCTGACCATGGTGTCAGCACTGGATGCATTCACATGATCTAGTCCGCAGACCAACCTGACATACAACACAAAGACATAAACATCTCCCGCCGCAAAAACAGCGAACAAGATGTGGTTGTAAATCAGCGGAGTAAGCAGGCTATTAGTCTGCGCTAATTTAATGATAACCGTACTACTCGGCAGAAACTACACAGGAGCTATTCTCCGAGGGAATTTCTCCATTCCCCTCACAATAGGAGGGCTGTAGGGTGGTATGTCCGGGGGCACAAAATCTCATGGGTTTTGTGTCTTAATGGTACGAAAGTTTGACATGGAAGGCCAACATGCACAATAGAGCACTTTTGCAGACCAATTTAATGTTCTGCAGGGTTGCAACAAGAGCAGTATGTTGAGAATGTGGCCTAGCGTGTTTCTAAAGTTGTATTTACAGAACTTTAAATTGGAGAATAAGGCTTATCTATTTCTTTATTAACTTACCGATTATTGCTGCTCTCTTTCCTTTCCAATTTACACTTTGTTCCAGCAACCACCACGTCAATCAGCTTGGTATCGAAGCGATCTTTCTTATTGAAACCAAAGTTTTTGCCACAGATTGTCATGTTGGTGTTGCCTCCGAATGGAGCAGAGGAAGGAGAAATCTAGAAAAAGAAAGAAGAAGCTGTGAGGTCAGACTGTGACAGTACTTTTCTTTCAGTGTCTAAACCTCCTGCTGCGTTTCTTAATGCCAAGCATTTTCTCCACTCACGAGGTTGGTAACCACTGACAATAATTTGTTTTGGGTGTATAGACACTCTGTAGGCAGGGGGTCTTCCAGTAAATGGTGACAGAAACAAAAACTGAGAACAAAACAACCTTCCTGTTTTCCTTTGTGCTTTAGTCTCTTGGGTTAAAAGTGTCCTTTATGTTGAGCCACCAGCTCAGTACCTTAAAGGTGAAGTGTGTCATTTTTTTGTGGTCACATACCTCACGTATGCTCAGAAAACTGTAAGTAAGCCATTTACAGGTTCTTTTAATAAAATAAATCTTTGTCACCATCTCTGTTTAAAAACTGCAGTTAATTGCAGAATGCATTTCTCTGCATGGGTTTTGCACAGATGAATCTATTGTTTTGTTGTATGGCTGTCTGTCACCACACTGGTGTGGATAATGTTCTTCAGAGTCACAGATTTCTGCCTACGTCCTGGAAGTATGATCCAAATAAGAATTTGATCGGATATTGTCATCTAAACAAGTCTGCCACTTTTGTTCTGACCAACTTCAGGAAAAAACATAACAATAAATTGTGCTTTCAATGGAGATTAAATCTAAATTCTTTTGACCCAAAAGCGAATCGTTTTTCCTTAGGACTGGTTGTCTTTAAACGTAGTAAACTTGTCTAATCCCACGTAAGCAATCTGCAGCCAGGAGCACATTTAAATTGAAATATAATCTCATTCACTTATGCGTTTTAATAAACTTTCTGGATTAGAGTCCACCATTAAAATTATACATTTATTTATTCCAGCTGTTGTGAGAGAAGGCTATAAACCTGCCACAATCAGCATCCTAATATGCGAAATAACCTATTAGCCAGGACAACTTCTTAATGTTTACAGAAGTGACATAATTATGCTGCAGCATTATTTCTTAAGTAAATGTAAAAATTATGAACAAATATTAAACATAGATACGTGAAACAAAAATGTAAGACAATTAAATAAATGCATTTTATTATTCATTTATTCATAATAAGTGTGTGCAATGTGCTTTCTTAGTGTCCTGTTATTGAGATGTTAGATCTTTACTGATAAGCAGGTGTTGCTTTGAACACATGGACGACAAGGCCTCATTTTGGCTCAGAGTTAATAATTAAGTGTTCAGAGCACTACTTATCATAAGCAAAGAGATCTTTCACAAATGCAAATTTAGTTGTGGCTTCTCTGCAGCAATGCACAGATTTAGAGAAGGCTTAGAAGGGCAAACGAATCCTTTCTGATATTTAGAATCAATTTACGTCTTTAAAAGAAGCCAAGAGGTCCTTGAAATCCATGCTTATCCCTGAAAATACTGCAAAGCAGGCAAAATCAATTGAGGTCAGAGTTTCTTATGTGCTCTCTGCTCTTAGAAAGCACTTATTCTATTAGCTATGTGCTATTAGCTGCTTTAAAACCATGGTAATGTTGTTTGTGATGGGCCGGGGTGGTTACCGTGGTGATTAGGAGGGGGCAAGAGTCCTGGATCCAATGGGAGGGGGAGCACCGAGGAGCCCTTGTGCAGCGATTGCTGGTCTTGCACCATCCACAGCCCATGAAAGCTGGAGCCAGAAGACAGGAGCTACAAGTCCACAGCTGTTCACATCCAGGGCCTCTCAGAGGAACCTTAGAGACCTGAAGAACATGATATTAGATTAGAAATTACACTTAGCAGTTATTCAAAGCAAGTTGTTGACAACATTTTTCAGAGATAGTGACTAACTGATGTCTCTTTGTTTCTCTATTGCAGTCATACCCTGTTTACTATATCAGCTCACTATATCTATATTAAATCACCAGTGTATCTATTCATTTGAGTGATTTTCCTGAAAATGTTTGACCCGTTTCCCAAAGACATTTTTAAGAATGGCCGTGTTGTTCACCTTGTTTCCTGTTACCAACAATAAGGAGCCGTCCTGACGCTGCGGAGACAGCAGGGCCATCTCGGAGGACACAGGGAGAGTGTCCAAGCGGAAATCCACATGCGGCTCCGTCTTGCCAAAGCGGGAAACCACCACCTGTGGAGGATGCCAGCAAAAATGGGTGGCCTTTCACATCAAAAGCCTAAACGGCAAATGCAGGACCTTAACAGAGAATGTTTATGCTTTCAAAAAGACCTCAACAGCATGTTTATCGTTTACTGAAATAAGTCTGCATTCCACATTGATGATTAAATGCTGCTATTGAATGATTTAAATCCTGTGGTTCTGGTGTAAGCTATTTATAGAGGACATAATTTCGATCAGGTCAACATCAGGTCACATGACATTGGACATTGGTCTTTAAAGTTTTTTTTTTCCTATTTAGGAAGCAGATATATTAAGTACAGATATTTTGCAGCATGACCTAATTTTTATGATGAAAAAAAAAGACATTTGACCAATGAAAAATAAAAATAAAATAAAAATCATATAAATAAATTAAACAAAATCTTTTTTTTTTTGGTGGGAGGGGGGTGAAACACCACTTCCAAAAAACCTGAAATCTTGTTCCAGAAAAACAAACATTTCTGCTTGAGCTGGAGTTGGTGCAAACCCGTTATTTTTTCCCCTTCCAGGTTATAAAACATTAAATTACAGATCATGTCTGGAACTTTCCTTGGGAAAGAGGAAGCATCAAAGGATGGTGCAATCCAGAGGCAGTCTTTGTAAGGGGACAGCCTATGCTTTGCTATGGATACTGTAATAACCAGTGTCTCTGCCTTTCAGGGTAAAAGATGACAGATTGAACTGCGATGACTGCGGTTGATGTCAAGGAGTAGGAACAGACAAAAGCGTAGGCCCTAGGGCAAGTGCAAACGTAAAGACCTCTGTCTATCTGGCATGTTGGGAGGTGTTAGAACAGTGGCTCCATCCACACACCTGGACTAACATTTATCATGGTTACATTGCAATTACAGGCCTCCAAGACAGACTGCATCTGAATAGTGCTTGTGCTCCATTAGCGATCAGTGGATCACATCATTAATAGCCCTGGGCTTCGAGCATGGGGCATCTGGTGGTAGAGAGAGTATGTCATTACTGTGGTTTTAGTGATTTTAGGATGGTGTGTGTGACATATCTCCATCTCACTCAATACAGTCCACTAATGTGACTCCTTTTGTGGTCTGTTTTAATGGCTCAATCTTTAGATTAGTAACATATCAGATCGGACTATACAAAGTGTCAATGTTACCGTAAGAAGCATTTTTTTTATCTTTCCCTAGAGCAATACATATAGTCAGGGCAATTCTCAAATTTGTTTTATTTCAAGAATAAAAGCAGTTGATTTAAGTGCAATTTTTTTGCATTACCTGACAATATACAATGTAGTCCATAAAAGCTCGAAGCACAGATTTACACGAAACAAGTTTCCAAAACCACCATCAGCGTGGGAGGGAAATTCCTCTTGTCACATATATCTTTTACAGCCATTAAAACATAGCCTGCTGTATATAAACATATTTAATTGAATATTTCTTTAATACTGCATGTACTAACAATTTCCGTTCTATGTAAAATGTATATTATTTTTAAGATTTTTATATTTTTTATATAATATATAAAATATAAATACTAAAATAGTAATATATCATATTTATCCAAAAAATTAATGCTGCTGCACAAATTCATTGTGCTACATTCATGATTCCAAAACAAGAACCCACAGCTAAAACTTGGCTAGTTTCACGTGGCCCAGAAAGTTTCCAATAGCACTAAGCCATAAAAGGATTTTGAGTCCCAGAAGCGACCAAGCTAAGCCAGGCTTAATTAAGCCAGGCATGGCAGAAAATGGCTACAAATGGACCCGTTATTGAAGGAGGAATGTTACGCACTCTGGGGAAAAATACACACCGTGAAGCCCTAATAACCGTGTGAATTACAGCTCATTGTGTATGTAAGGGAAGTCCTACTCACAAACACAAGGCAAGGTGTTGAGTTTTTCTCACAGAGAGTGTGGCAGAGTGGGAGCACTTCCTCATGCAGAATAAGGACCACTGGGACTGTTACTGCGCCGCCCACTCCTTCCTTAACTTTTAAAAAGCTTGTGGGGCTCTTGAAACTTTCATTCACACAATTATCCACTACTCACTGGCATTCCATATTTTACTCAACTTCATTAGTCTTTCTCTCTTTTTTTGCATTCTCATTGTCAAGGCCTCTCAAACACTCACCCACTCTCTTTGTCTTTGAAAAAACTCTCTCTCGAACGGGACAGCTGGACTAGCACTCACCCCTTACCAGGCCTCCTTCCACATCCAGACAAAAGAGGCAAGAAAAGTTGAGAGGAAAAAAATTTTAAAAAGCAAGAGAGAAAGAGAGAGAACGACAGCTGCAGCCGTTCCAAGAAAATGCCATGCGAGGACGTGTCATCGAAGCCCAGTGCTTACTATTAACGTACCATTCGGTTTCTCCGCCACGCTTCCGTGCAGCTGTCACCCTTTCTCTCGACACTCATTTCTCAAACATTTTCTTGTGGTATTTACAAAATATCACAAGTCTCTATCTAACCCTTCTGTGAGCAAATACTCTCATTTTTGGTGCTCAAGCCGGGGAGATCCAACATTTGGGTCGGTGCCACTGCTGCACAATGAACATGTTAAGAAAACATTGATAGGCAAAGTTTCACCTTGTGTGCTTTTAGATTGGAGAGCTGGTAGAGTGCTGCTCAGAGGTCAAAGGTTACTCAAATGCAAACAGGAAAAGACCAAATTTCCCAACCTGCCACTGGCACCTGCATTTTCCTTTATTCTGAGCTGTTTTTACTAGTCACGTACTTACATCCTGTCTATTTACATGCACAATAAAACAGGGAAACAGTGTTGGCGACAACAGGACTCGATAAAAAATATTCAGATTTAATTTTAGATTCTGCAAATGCTTCACCTTATTTTTTTCCCAGAATAAGGTCAGATAAATGTGTTACTATATTCAATCTAAATGCTGACTTGTTAATCCAGACATTATGTAAGTCTAGCTTTAATGGTGATTAAATAAAATAAACGTCTCACCTGGATGACACGGCCCTCAGCTGTGCCCAGGCTGACCACAGTGTGGTTTTGGATGGGCACCACGGCAATGGATGTGAGAAGAACATTCCGGAAGCGTCCATGGAAGTAGTCCCGACGCGGATTGGTGCTTGTAACCTCTAGCCGGTAGCCTTTTTCATGTTTTCCACAGCTGAAGGAATCTCCTGTGAAGCTCTGGTAACAAAAAAAGAAACACATTGGCAAGTTAGACAAGAGGTATTCTACCTGGCAACAACCAGAAGCTCTCAATAGCCTATTGGTTGGGACGAAATCTGCAGCATTGCCATTTTTCCAGCGGACTAGCCTGCAGCATGCCAAATGCAATTTGTGGGTAAGATGCTTGTGCAAAAGAGTGACTTAGGCCCCACACAGTAAATCTCCATCTAAGCTCGGCATCTACTGTTTCATCCTGGCCAATGCAGTTGCGTGTTTTCTCCCATGGTGCTTGGATCATCCTTGCCGCGTTCTGACGGCTGTGCTCACAGATGGCGGGAATTCATGGGAAACTGTGAGGAACGTTGGGCTTGCTGTTGCTCTGTTAGAGCTTCGATTGAGGCCAGCTTTATTTGGCTGGGATCTCTACAACCTGTGGAGTTTTGGAAGTTGCAGAGAGGCTGTATGGTCCCGGACATTTTCATAACACTTCAATAGCATTTATTTCTTTCCACCTGAATTACACTTACAATGTTCAAAAACATTCAGAATTGGTTTTTTCCCAGAATTTATCTGTTTTTGCAACGGTACCTTAAAGACTGTATTGTTGATTGTATTGTACGACCGTATTGTACGATTATCTCTGTTATGATTGGCCGTATCTGCATAGTTCGCACAGTTATTCATCAGAGCAGGCCAAGTTGATGAAACCAAATAGGCACTAAGGGGGGAACGAGCTTTGTGTTGTAAATATTAGATATTCTATTACTTATTAACTTATTATTTTAAGAGAAAAAAGGATAAGCCTTTTTCCCTGACAAGCCCTCTTTAAGAAAACTATACTTACATTTTGACTATACTTCAAGGCATATCTCATCTTTTAAAGATAAATCTGTCATCATTTATTCACATTTATATAATTTCAAACTAGTATTATGTTCTCCGGTGGAACAAGAAAGGAGAAATTTCTGCTTTCAATTTAATGAAAGTGAATGGGACAAGCTGCACAATAAAAAAATAATAATTTAAGTACCAAGCTTTGCATGAGGGATGGGACATTTGAAGTCATTCCTCCCTGATAGTTTGAAAAAAGTCTCTTATATGCTCACCAAGGCTTCATTTATTTACACGGACATGCATTCATAATGAATAGGCATAATATATTAAAAAAAGAAATGTTTGAACAAGCAGTGTAGATCAATCCAGTGGATCCTTTGTGAAAGAAATCAAACAATTCATTAAAATTCTGACTCAAAAGACTTCTCTCATGAGCTCTGATTATAGAGTTTCTTTATTCAAATATAATGTTTTAAATTCCACCTCCTTATAAAACAAGCCAAAATATTCTATTGCTATTCTATTGTTAAATATTCTATTATCATTCCCTTACATTGATGTCTTTGACCAAACAATGACCAAATTTAAATTTTAGGTAAACTATTCCTGTAATTATCATAGTTTATCCAAGTTAGAGATTACCTCAGAGTAACCTAAAAAGAAATGGGGCACCTGAGGTCTACACAGTGGTCAAGCTCATAGGGTCACAGACCCTAGTACGAAAGTAAAGAAGTCATTAATAATTAATGAAACCAGACCCTGGCACCACAGGCCATGACTAAAATGTTGGAGTACAGAGAACAGGCAGTTAATGATTAACACCATGCTCACTCAAACTCTTCTCAGATGGTGTTTTGTTACACTGTATGGTGAAGGCGCCCTGACAAAAACACTAAAAAGACACCCATGAAAAATCAGAGAGGCATAAAAAGGACACTCCATTCTGTGCCAGAAAAGTTCTCACTCTTTCTACCCCTCTTTCACTGGTGATGTGAGTAAGACGCATGAGTCAGTGGCATGAATGCGGTTGCAGCTTCATTTTGAGGGCATGTCTCAAAGGGCTGCTTTGAAGATGCAGAGAACAATACAGGTAGATGATAAATCAGGCCGAACGAGCGCTGGGCCCTGCTCTCATTACAGGGCCGAGTGGGATGGCTCAGAGGCACAGAATCGTTATACAGGTGAACAAGCCAGGGAAACGAGGGGGATTACAGCCCAGCTTATCCCAACCCCTGAAGGCAGAGGCGAGCTTCTGCCTATTGAGGGAGCCACAAAACAAGAGAGAGTGAGACACATGTAGCACGAAGCGGCCAGGGAAATCATCCAAATGTGTACAAGTCTGCCTTTGATGTGTCTTCAGCAGGGCACGTTTGCTTTGCTGGGTTATATAAACCCACCGCGATCCATCATAACGGTCGAGCTGCCACATATTTCAAAATGAATTGTGTAAGAAAGCACCATGGTTAGGAATTGATTGGGGGGGGGGGGGCTCTCTGAAGCCTGACCTATCAGCTGCTCAGCACAACCCTAAGCGCCTGTTTTTAAGGAAGAGAAAAAAGGTTTGTGGGATTATTGTCATAGCAAATAAACATCACTTTTCGTTTGTTTGGAAAGGAAGACATTCCACTAGTTAGCTCATGGTATTGCAAGGATCAAGGGTAGAAATTGAAAAACCTAGACGGTGTTTTGACAAGCTTCAGTTGCTCTGATCCCGAGGCTCCTCCAACCGAGTGACTTGCAGGGTTGTCGGATATTCGTTCTCGTCATTTTTCGCTTCATTTATTGAAAATAATATTCAGGGTTCAACACAAGTTCCACTCATTCAACAACATTTGTGGCATAATGTTCATAGAGCGCTGCAAGGATGATGTATTTTTGTAGGCCAAGCATGAAGTCAGCATTACCTCCGTTACATCAACAAACAGCCTATAGGACTTCTACTGGAGAACATATGATCTGTGACCAACCAAAGTCTCTGATTCTCATATGCTTTGTTTATCAAGACTATCTTCACAAATAAAATTGTAAAGCCTAAATGCAATTTGTGTGAATCGGTGGGCGGGGCTAAACAAGCATCGCTGTAGAAGCAGATGATGATCTTCTTCTGCAGAGGCGGTGTTTACCACACTAATAAATCATAGAGACTAAAGCTGTCATTTTGGCAGAAAGGCTTCATTATAAGCTGTTTTTCGACTAACAAGAAAGTTTTGAGTTCTTAAACTTACAGGATGTTTTTATAGCACATGTCAAAAGATCATGGGAATTTTGGTTGCTCAGTATATGACAACTTTAAGCTTGTGTTAACCATAAACTTTATACGATGCATTTAAACCCAAAAACCCCATTAAAAATTTAGGATAGTGGAGCCAGAAGTGCAAAAGTGCTCCTAATTTTAGGACTCATTCCTGAAGCACTCTATGCTGATTACAAAAATCTCAATTTGTCTCAAGCTTTCTTTTTAAAATATATAGAGATTACAGCAAGAGTAAATAAGACAGAAAACGTACATTTTATGACGCACAAATTCTTCAATTCTCATGCACTTTTACTGTAAGCTTTAAAGAAAAACAAATTCAAAATAATTTTGTAAAAACTTTATGCCAGAAGTGCTGTCAATTGGGGTTAACCTGCACTGAACCCGGAATATTACTTCATAGTATTTTGAGTATTATTTCAAAGAATGCAGAAAAATACCCCACAAAAACATCCCGCAAGAATGGCAGGATCAGTGTGTAGCTCCTCTTTGACACATTAAGCAGCTCTTATTGTGTGCAGCACAATGCTGAAGTGATAGAGTTACTGTGCCCCACCTTTGGTGCTTTATAGCTTTGTGGCCTTTGGCGTCACCTCCAAAAGGCTTGATATGAGTGAAAGGAGATCTGTATGACCAAATGTCACCTTCACAGACTTTCTGTTAACCCTCTGTCCTGGGTACAGTTGTGACCACTTACAGCGTACGTGAAGATTTCTGGAAATTCATTGCTCCACGCTGCCACCCTTCAGCTGCTTCTTGACGAAAATAATGTGACCTTTGACCTCACAAAGTTTTCACTAATGTTGTATATGTTCATATGCATGTGTGCAAGATTGCGCTGTGCCCCACCTGTGCATTTAAAAAGCACGTCGCAAAGCAACCCGATTCTTGTGTTTATGCTCCTTTCTTGGATTACTAGGTCGTGAAGGTCAGTAGTCTGGGGAGAATTAGAGAAGCTGACAATAATGTGGGATTAGAGGCTGGCAGTCACCATGCAGTCCTGGTGCCTGGCTGCTGGTGTGTTAATAACTGTCGACGTCTGTGAAGAACACTTGAAGAGCCTATCATAGCACTATGAAAATGAAATGGATATTGTGATATGGTCTAATGAGATAATTATATAAACCTATACACTGCCAGTTCAGACTGTGCTCATTTACATACATGCAGCTCATGCAGTTTCAGTAGGAATTAGTTAATTTAGCTTGTCTTGGACTGCATGCGTTTAAATGAACACAGTGCTGCGTTACACTCTAAAATTGGTAGAGATCTAGAGGTCAGGCATTTATTTCTAATAAAACTTGATGTTAACATTTACAAATTAAGAAATTAAGCTGCAAGCATTAGTATTGGAGTTTTATAGTTGTATTATAAATAAAATCTTTTAATATTTTGTTATATATTAAACATTTATTTGACAGTATCCTACAATATATACAGTATACAATCTATACAGTATTTTATTATTTTTTTTTAAATCAAGAAAATAACCCAGTCAAATGTTGGTTGGTGAAAATAGCTGTGCTTTTTCACATCTCAGTATACACGCCAGAAAATGTAAATATTTCCATATCATTTTTGTCAGGATCAACAATTTTGTTTACTGTACACTGTCAAAGTCGCACGTTACTTTTCCCACAGCTGTTGTCTGAAAATTTGCCTGCTGTTATCAAACTAATTGAAGATCCTTTAGACTCCTATTCAAGTCTTTTTCTTGTTTTCATGTTGCTTTGCCTTACATTCCTCTTTCTGTTATCTTGTCTTTTTACTCAATTTTTGCTCCTTTTTACCTCTCAGCTTGCTCTCTCAATGCAGCAGTCAAGTGATCTGTCAGCGGGGGACTCGCTCCTTGCTCAGGTTTCCAACTGGGAAACAATACACGGCAAAGTGCAACCACTTGTATGTTTGCTAAAAAATTTATCAGTTTATTCAACTGCTCATGGTTAAATCCCTGCTCATCTAGCGAACTTGAACTTGTTGCTGCATGTTACAATACACTTTGCTAAAAGAGCACCATGATTAATTTAATACGCCTGGACCAAACTACTGAGACGAAATATATTTTAGCACAAGTCATTAATCAAATTGAAACCATGATTAAAATACAATTAATCAAAGAGATTTGTTAAAACAACAGTACGTTGTACTTGATTATTTTTCATTGTTCCTTTGCAGTTAATGAGCCATGAAGCACGGACTGGGCCAACGCTACAAAATTTACACTAGCAAAAATAGCAAGGATAAGTGAGAGAGAGCTATCATTCTATTGACATACACTATGCAAGTACTTATGAACCATGCTCATCCATTCAATTAGATAAACAGACATAAGCAAACGGGGGATAATTTAGTGTGGAGTCCATTTTAGAGGCCAGGAGGTCTGTCATTATTTACTTGTGCAGCATGGATCTATTCAAAGCATTAGCGGAAACGCCCATTCATTATAGCAGACAAGATGAGCATGCTCAAAACATTGCTCTCTGTCACAGTCCACAAGCATGCTGGAATAAAAACTTCCACCCTTTAGCAAGGAGCATGGATCTGATAAAAGGGTAAAGAGCACGGCTTTAAAACCGTGAAGCGTTGAGACCCTTTAAAAGATCAAATCCAGCTCTTTATGGAAGAAAAAGAGAGGCAGAGCATTCAAAATGCCTGGTTTGCAGTTGGCCAGAATAATCAATTCCAATCTTGACTGTAAAGGCTTGGCAGGGCCTGCTTTTCTGTGATGATCTTACACTTTTTCACATGTCAGAGGGAGCTAAACGTGCCTCTCACTGGACATAAGAGTTTTATTTTGGGAGCTGTTAAAAGATTCTCTGTTCCTAATTTTAGCTAATTTATTTCCACGCTTGACATTTCGCAAAGAACTTTGCTCCAAAGAATTGCCCTCAAACTCATAAAAAGCAGAGAACGAACATGTGTTAAGCCCATCTTGACACATTTAGTATGTTAATGCTGTTAGAACAATAGGAAGAGGCTATTTGATGATAACCTATTGTTTCGAGAGGCATAGTGTCTTGGAAGGCACATTAAGGCACAGTTAAATGGTCTCTTATCAGGAGTTTGCATGAGCCGTCTTTCCTGTAGTTGACACTAAGAGGCAGATATGATGAAACCCTTATGTCAATGTGGTCTTTTGCAAAAACACACAAAGTACGCTAGACATTCCGAGCAAAGATCAAGGATTTTACTCACAAAATGCTCTCTTTTTGCCAGAAAAACACAAGTAACGTGATCAGCGCGTGAGCATGCAGCAAATTCTGTCCTTTGTAGTCATTTCTCAGCATTATGATTCAAAGCAAGCAGGTGGCATCCTTTTTATGACACACAATTTCAGTGCCAGTGAGCTATTATACTAAGTGTGTAAAACCACGCAACAAATGGAAAACAAACAATCGAGCGTGGTGTCAATATGTAAGGCATGACCACATGGTAGAACAATGCATCATTGTGCTATCTTTTGCTAAACCACTAGAAGCTGGCATGTATTTTTATTGCCTTTTTGTGCAGATACCTTCAGGGATTACAGTCACTCTAATGCATTAATAAAAAACATCTGTTTGTTTTGAAGTTTCAAGGAGGAGAAGAGGGGCACTGACCCATCTCTGACCACAGGGAGGGGAGATGGATTTGTTAAATACAATAGTGAGAGGTAATAACTCATCCTTCTGTTAAGCTACGCAGCCTTTTAATATTAACCATGGTTTTTTATGTCATGGTCACTGCATGCATCAAATTATGCATACCTTATATGCATAAAATACCATACTATCCAGTACTGCTACAAACCCGAATGACTGACACCTGAAGTCCATTCCATTAGCTGACCAAACAGTGGGTGTCATGCCCCACAAAACTCACAAGTCAAGTATCAGGTAAAAACTTGCTGTCTTTTCACACGATCACACAGGCCATGTCTACTGAGGGATAAGCTTGAGAATATCTGACTGACGTGCTGAATGAGGTGGAAGGGCAGCCGCAGATAAGCTCTTATTTGCGGTGCATTGTTGAGTTCTCAGTAGGTGACAAAGTAGAATAGTTCCTGGCCAATCCAATCCGTTCCATTACTTAAGCACACATTCATTCAAGCCTGCATCCCACAGAACCATTGTATCTGTATTATCAGCAGGGCAGTATAGCATAATGGCTCTTTTGACCTAGTGGGGGAGGCTGAGTCCTAGCAAACCCCGAAAAGTTTATTTGTGGTCCCTGCTGTGTAAGCTAAAACAATTAGTTGAGCTCTTTGAACTGCACCAAACAATTAGTCTGAATCAGCCAACTCTAGTCGTTTAGTGGTGAGCGCTGATTGAATATCCAACCTGACCGGGCTCATTAAACGCTTCAGCGGGTATTTGATTTACACCTGGTCAGGATGTCTTTAACCTTACATGGAGGTTTCAGAATTGAGCTCTTTGATAAAACCTCATGCTCACAGACCCGAAGAGCTGGAAATTACCGGAGGGAGTAAAAAAATGTGGAAGTGAAGGTATAGTGGGATGCCAAAGATGGATCAGCGTGCCTCTGGGCCACTGACTCATTAGCCTCACCAAAGCAATCTCTCCCTTCACTTGACACTTACACATGTTTCTGAATTATATCCAGAAAGCACCAACAGGTTTTCAAAATCTGAATGCTGTGTTAAATACTGGCCTCTCATCACAATAATGAAGAAAAAAAGTAGTAGTGCAATAAACCTGGAGTAAACAGTAGACTACAGGCCAATCGTATGTTTGTTTGCATGTGAAGTTCCTTTCGAATAACAGATTGTGAGCGCAGGCGTTTATCTGTTGTGTGCTTAACTGCTTTATGGGAGTACTTAGGACACACAGGAACATTAGAGTAGCTTCTTGGAAGAGTTATTTCAGAAAGACCAGTAATATAATTTTTTTAAATATAATTTATAATATAATATTAACATAATATTATAAAATTTTGAAATGTACATAATATGTAAATATGATACTCAAATGTAAAAAAAATAATATTAAATATGTAATAATCTAATAATTTAATATTATAAATATAAATGAATATGAAGATGTATAAATAAGAATATATTAAGCCTATATAAACAGTATATATATATATACACACACACACACACACATTATACATATTTAATATTCCTATACAACTGTTATATTTTATATTGCATCATATACTTCTTGAGTCATATACTTCATATATTATGAATTGTATTTTTTATATAATTGAAATTATTTAATTTTTTTATAATTAATTAAGTATTTGAAATATTTTTTGTAATGTATATTTATTGTATTATTGTACAATATTAATATCTAATCATATTAAGTAGATTTTTTAGTTTGAGAAAAATTGGCACAAGTCAGAAACATCTCCACAGGTGCTCTCATCCCCAGATGTAGATGAGATGAACAGTTCACACCTGGACGCCAGCTGTCCGTTCTCCCCTAGCTAACATTATGGTCCAAAGTCACGCAGGTTTCCCGCCAGGGCAAGGCTGCCAACATGAGCTCACTGCAGGGGCTTGACATTTTGAGAAAACATACAGCTGCACATCTCCACCTGCCCCCTGGTCAGAGCTGTTTGTCTGTGACGTGTACGTGCCTGTGTTTTTGTGCTTTTGCCAGAAATGACTCAAGGTGACTTAATTCCTCAGTGCAAACCTTAACTCACCCACATAAAATACATTTCTTATACATGCGTACATACACATAGAAACGCAACCATGCAGGTAGCTTATCGTAGCTTCTCAGACAGGATACAACAAGTACAGTCTCTTTCAGCACGATTTTGCACCTCCCAGAGCTGAGACCATGGCCTATAAATGGTTTAGGTTTTGCAGATTTTTTGCAAACACAGCTTGCATAAGCAGGCAGCAGCATGCACGCTTTTTATACGTGCTAAGTACAGTGCATTAGCCTGTCACCCTGTCCTTACATGACCAAAACACACTATAATGCAAAAGATTGAGCGAAGTACAAAGAGCTAAAACTATCTGATTTACATTGATATTTGCTTATTCACAGTCAGAAAGATGTGGGAAAAAGTGCACAAACTAAGTTGAAATCAATGCACTGCCGTTTTTCTTTACACTTTAAGGCTTGCCATCTCAAAGCATGTTCATTTAGCCACAGTGGCAGTAATAATTAAAATGGCTGTCGATCAAAACTCCCTCTTCAGGAATTATATTACAGGCGGCAATCAATCAAGCTTCAGATTCAATTTTAAAGTAATCAGCATTTGCCAGTTGTTCCCCTGATCAATTGTAATCTAATGATAATTTTGACCTTAAATGTGGCTGTTTGTTATTGCCGGTCTCAAGTGTCCCCCTCCCCTCTGCTCTTTCAAGACAGGGGGCGCTGGGTTTGTTGGGGCGGATCCAACTCGGATATATCCATTATTCCAAACAATAAGGACTATATTTCTGTCAGTTTTATTAACGAACATTGCTGAGCTCGAGCAGACTGGTCAATCGATAATTTTAAGAGCTTGGGTGAAGTCTGAAAGCTGCTGTGTCTTTTTCTCGAAGGGTAAGAGTCTATTATGGACTTTGGCGATTTATCTGATATGATATTCAAATAACTTTGGCTCCAGATTAACAAATAAAACAGGAAAGCAAGGCTAAATTCAATCAAAATTGAAGCACAGTGTCAGATGCCCAATGTTTCCACATAAAGGCAGGAGTCCGGTTTGTGGAGTGAGTTGTTTAAGAGCAAAAAAAAAGATACTGGGATCAATTTATCATGTTATTTTTTTACAATGTAATTGTTTTATGACATTGCGTCAATTGCCCCTTTATGGGATGATAAGACATACTCTGCATAACATATGCTACTGGTATCATAATTCTCAACGATGGCACCATGATTTGCCGTCTGCCATAGACACACTCAGACACACACACACACACACACACACACACACAAAACAAACAACACACTTATGGACAAAAAACGGTATTGAAAACAGGCACACATGCCTTTCGAAAGATGTCCAGACCTTTCAAACATTTCTTCGAAGACGCCTTAGGGAAATACCTTCCAACTGACCTGTTGCTTTAAAAGCCATTTAAGCTATTGTACGTCCACTTAATGAAAACTGATAGAAACGCAGCTGACTTTGAGCAGATGTTTGGATCAAGGATCCACAGAACAAAAATATTTAAAATGTCTTGAGTGCTTCAGTCTGCAGATCTTCAGCTTTAATAAATGACTGAGTGCACTTTGTGAGCTTGGCCAGATAAAGTTCAGGGCACTGAAACAACCAAACCAGACTGGAGAGCTGTGTGACTCTGAGAAGAGGCCAGCAACTTCGGTCTGGCCCATATGAACTGCTAAAGCGACCAGTACAAAGACTGTTAGAGACAGCTGAAGGACACCTGCTGAGTAGTGATCTGGACTTCCCCATTATATGAACTCTGATAAGACAACGCTCAAGCAAACAGAACAGGCATAATGAGTAAAACTTGTCCGGAAAGCCTGATTCACATAAAGCCCAAGCTAATCTTGGTTTCATGTGAACGAAAATTATAGACCTATCAACAATTTGATATACATCTACACATCAATAAAATTACCAAATAAACTGATTGTAAATATTAGCTGATCGTTATGCAATAAAAAGTTTGAGTGAATAAGAAAAGCAAGCAACCGAAAATCCTTAAAATAAATGTAATAATAAATGTTGTTTTTCATTATGCAGGTTATAGAATCTGCTGACAGTAACTTCCGCATCAATTGGAAGCACAATTAAAATTTAAACTGAATTCTCTTCAAATTAAGAAATTAAAGAAAAAAGCAGAATAGAGCATAACTAAAGACACAATTCGGGACAGATTAAATTTGTACTGATACCAAGCCCAAGTTTCTTCCATAGCTTTGGACAATTTTTCCCATTCACATACTGTGAAAAGGAAATCCAGCTTAAGTAGTTCACAGTATATTTTGCCTTTTATTTAAATCATGTGTCTTACTATGCAGATTTGAGCGTTGTATGACTATGTTGTGTAATGAACTATTGGAACTAATAGCCCTGCATTATTGACGGGCCCTCAGGGAGTCGTCAGCAGTTAAATTTTTGTCATTTATTGATCAGCATGATTTACAGATTGATCCAACAAATGGTGACTGATAAGTAAAAAAGACGAGGAGGGTCAGTGATTTATGATGGCCAAGCAAGTGGGCTGACAAGAAGTTAAATTTGTTCTTGGGCCACATTTTGAAAAGGTCAGCAAATCTCTGTTAGCTAAAAATGCATGATTTGGTTAAAACCTCTTACCTGGTTGAAGATTTTCTCCTCTGATCCTGGAAAGTGACTGAGCTTCCTCGTGTATCCCTTCTGGATGAAATCCCTGAAGAAGTTATTGATGTCTGTGATGGAGATAAGGCAAACTGCAGAGCTTGCCGTGGGCTCCGGTGAGTCTGGTTTGCTCCGGGCAAAGGCAGCAAACAGCACGTCCTCTCCTTCTTTCAGGCCCATCTCCTGCTGAAAGTCGTAGCCGACTTTTGCAACGTGTGCAGCCTGAAGAACATTGAAAACTACCTGAGCTGAACGCTTCTTTCTTCTTCGCTCAGAGTAAATACACTCGAAGGGCATTTCAACGTAACGCAAGATCTCAGGATCTGAAGAGCACATGCGTACGATCCTTGTGTGGAAGGCACTTGAGCTGCCTCCTTCTCGTTGGACGGTGAGAAAATACACGTATGGGCCGCTCTGGAAGGAGTAGACGTAGTGCAGAGGGTAGCTTCCACGCAGCCCCGGGGCCAAGTCCATGTAGGACTGTTCAGAAAAGAACTCAAAGCCGTCTTGGGTCTCTCGCATCTTCCTAACGGAGATGGTGTGGTGGAGACGTGGGACGGTGGAGTCAAGAGGCTCAGAGTTTGCTACGAAGAACCTCACGACGCCGCTGCTCATCACGTTTAGGATCTGAGTGCCTGAAGATCCTGCCAGGCAGTCTGGGCAACCGTGGCTGCTGTCTTTGTTCTTCTTTGAATACATGCAACTAATTTCCGCATCCAGGGGTCCATCCTCTAACAGGTAACGACGGCAGACGCCATTTCCAACCGAACCACAGCTGAAGAGCTCAAGATCATAGAAAGTCTCCATCACCAGGGCCATATTGGTGTTGTTTTTGTTGAGGGGTTTGTTTTTGCAACCGCTGCATGGATCCGGTGCACTGCAGTCATGACCCTCATGGACAGGTCCGGTATTATATTCGTGTATCTTCTTGAGGTCTTTCGACAGAGCATACAGCATGTTGATGGCACCAACATACACAGTTCCATTAAACTCCAACAGCTTCTGGATGGGAGTGTCTGACACAAAGTGAGGGAGGTCATAGGTCACAGAGAGGTCGAGTTTGGAGCTTTCTATTGGTTCCTCGCATTGACTATTCAAGCCCCTCCACAGCATCTGAAGGATGATGAGGATGGAAGTGGCTTCAGAATAGTGAATTCTCATCTTTGTTCTTCTGTAGGGTAAAGGAACAACATTTATTTAGCATATTAAGCAGGTAAAGCATGATTTATTTAATATTATTTTTCAATATTTACAATGCTTTTATACAATCTACAAAATAATGTTGTGTAAGTGCTTCATGTTTTGTATTATATTTCCTATATTGTGTTTTACGACTCACATTGTGAGAATGTGGGGCTCATACTTGAGTGAAAAAAAAACATTCCTTTAATTTAGATGCCCAAACAAAAATGGAAAAAAAAAGAAATCATATATATATATAAAAACTTCTAAGAAATTATTGTACTGTAAATAAATTAGCTTATAATGTACATATAGTAAACGATCATCTTGAAATCATTTACATTATTGATTTTTTTTTTTTTTTTACAGCAGAAAGACATGTAACTGGAACTGGACATTTTAGAAAGTATGCAAAAAGTTTAGATTATCATCTTCATCATCAAATTCAAATACTGAATAGGATATTGTAGGATTTAAAGCACATTTAAAAGACTTCTTATTCTATAAACAGAACCCATTAGTGCACAAAACCCAAAGATCCAAATCCTTTATAAACCAAGAACAAACCAGAACAAGTGACACTTGTAAAGCACAGCCACACGCACTGCAACAACAATGATATCACTAGTTTCCTTGCATTGTACAAGGCTCAATAATTCACCACTCACTGTGTATGACAAAGCCATGGATAAAAGAAAGAGGGCAACTCTAAACAGTCCTTGTGCCTCTGACTTAGACGGCACTTTTGTGGCAATGTACCAGAAGAGGCGCATCATCAAAGAGTCAGCCTACCCTGAGTGCACTGCGGTGACAAGTCTAACTTTAGACAACGTTCTCAAGGGAGTGGTTGATAAACTCAATTAAGCCTGGTAGGCTGCGGACGCCGGAGAAGTGATTTATTGTGGGTATACTTAAACGCTACTCCTCTAGGAGGTCGCTTTTAAGGTTGAGAGGGAGAGAGCGTCAGAGCTAGAGAATATGGGATTCACCCTTACTGTTATCTAAGCAACTGAAGTGCACTGAGCAGCACCATGGGTCACTGCAAATAACGAGAGAGACTGAGGAACTGTTGCACTTGCTGAAAGATTCTAGAAAGATTTAGTCAATGTATTTTGATGTTTACCCACATACAGCATCTCCTATTTAAATGCCTTTCATAGGCATTACATGCACTTCTAAAGGTAAACACCTTTACAGCAGCTAAAACACTTGGGTTCTTAGAAACTGTTTTCTTAGATATCACTGGGACATACCTCAGAAAAAAATGTTTATTAATTAACACACTGGGATTCACATAATACATTTCCACGTTGCTCTTATAGAAATAAAATGATTTGCTTTACAATTTCCCCTTTTGTGTCTCATTGAACATGTAAAATATATTAACATTTACCTCAAGTTGGTGAGTTTTATGCCAAGTTTAAGTCTCTGCTGACCTTTATTCCATGTCTTTCTCAGAAATTAAGCCCACTCATTTACTGTCAAGTCTCTCAAATAGATGTATACCAAGTTAAAAAACGGGCCCACATTTCCAAACATTACGTTATTGAGCCGAACAAAAACCAAACAGAAGTTTTTCTCACTTGGATTTCTTGGAAACCTTCATATTTGCAATGACTCATGTTGTCAACAGCTAAACGCACAGCTCCCTCGTATTTCTATGAAAACACCTCAACTAACATTCTTAGCTAAAGCAAAAAACAAGTGTGTTTATTTTAATAGTGTATGGATATATAGAAAGTAAGCTATCTCAGAATAGTTCGAAATAACTCTATTTTGGTAACATAATTTTCCAAAGAATAACCTAAACCTAAGTGTTATCACAATCTCGACGCTCAGAAATAAAACAAACGCGTACTCACCTGTAAAATAAAGACACCTGTCGGAGACAGAAAGGAAAAATAATCACATCTTTTAACGGTCCGTTTTTAGCTGGAGACGCGCGCGCTGTTACTGGCGGATGCCAGCAGTCTCGAGATGCGGCGGGGAGTTTCTGCGCGCTTTCAGCTAAAAAGTTGCCGTTCCTCTCCCTCTCTCTCTCTTTCCGCAACCCGGTATTCACTGAGTGAGAGAATGTGCAGTCGGGTGACTCACGCTCGGAATGGGTCACATCGGTTTAAAGGACTAGTTGTTGTACTCTCCGCAAACGCTGCGGGTCGTTACTCCACGGTGCGCGTGCCTTTGGATGGAACGGGTCTCTCAGGTGAGCGCAGAAAGATCTGTTGCAGTTACGTCACTGGCCGTGGAGTAACGGAGTTCGATGATTGGCTGTTGATATTTTACAAGTAATTATTATTATTATAACGAATAAGTTCCATAAACATCAAATAGAAGTGTTAATGTTTTAATGCTTTCTTCCGATTTATTTCGATTTTAGTATGTTTTTCTCCCTCTCTCTTTTAAACTAATGTAGCACTTGGCAGTATCTATACTTTTTATTTTGCACGTGGTTTTAAACAATGTGTTAGCATTTTGATGAAATGTTAGGTAAAAACCCTATTATCCCTTTTCAGGGATTTTTATTTTATTTTATATTAAGCATAGTTTAATCAGGTATATATTAAATACATAGATATACATATAAATACAATAATAAAATTAATCATTATAAAACACTATGTTTAAAATCCAAATTTAAATATAAAAAAATAATAATATATTTTGAGATGGAACATTTAATTTATAATAAGAAAAGAAAAGAAAATTTCACTTAAACTAATATTAGGCTAATGATAGTAAAAAAAGATAAATAATTCAAATATACATACAGATATTTTATATATCTTCATTTAATTAATTCACCAAACATTTCATTTGATGCCAGGATGAATAAATAGACTATTATTTTCTGGTTGTAATTTTGATTTATAGTGTCATTAATCACCCTAATGACAAAACTGGTTAATTGTTAGTATATTGCATTGTGTAGCATTAAATTCATATACATCGACCATCCGTCAGTGACTAAGTGAGCTCAAAACATCAATAATTACATGCAACGACTCAATACTCCGCATTCAGAGACTTTATGAAGTGTAGTTATCTCACCACATTGGACATCCTTTCAATATGTATCATGGCAATTTATAAGCTTAGTTGTAGCGTGGAGGTTGTGGCTTGGCAAATATGTTGCTAATTGTCATATTACTTTCAAAATGCAGAGGGAAGGAAGTTGCTACTGTGGTCAACTTTACACTGCCTGCCGGTAATCACTAAACCCGAAGTGTGAAATTCCGAACCTATGACTTTCTCTTCAGCTATGCAGGATCTTCATCCAGCACCTGCCGTGGTATGTTACTGTTTTTATAAAATGGCCCCGTGAGCGTGACGCATTTGACAGATATTTTGTGGTCTTTTATGAGTGGAGGACGCTTATCATCATATTAAGGAAAAACAACAACATATTTTTAAAATGATCTGGCCAACGTGTCATTTTAAAGATAAATCTGTGGCAATGTGGTTTTTATTTGTCACCCTCTTGTGTTCTCGCCACAAATGCATATAACCTACAGAACAGCTATTGAAAGTGTCGTAACGCCACCTAGTGGTGACCCAGTCCTGGTTCTGCTGTTCCAGATTTATGAACTCATCAATAAAAGGTGTGACCTGGTGTTTGACACAGAGTGAGTGGAGGGAGGACACCACAGGTAATCTACAAAACTGAGCCGTATAGATTTACTACCCACTCTGACTTAGTCTCAGCTTTTATTTATGACCTTAAGGTCAATAAAATCCAGGTTAGTGCTGACCTGGTCATTCTCCTACTGTAAACCCTCATTGACGACTGATCATTTAAACCTGCCACGGTTCATTTGGAAAAGAGCTCTTTAGTGTTGTGCACATCAGCAGCTGTAATTTAACTATCCTCCTGACACCAATATGTTGTGAAGAATGACTGCTGACATGCAGGGATTTATGATTTATTGCATTTTATGATTAGGACTGTTTTATGACTTTTCAGGCAAACTTTAGATCTGAATAAATGTATTTATATAATACAGTATCTCAAAAAGCAGCCTGGATTTATATTCCTCCACCCGGGTCTGTCTCAAAACTGTAATATATTACGAATTGGATTTGACAGTGTTATTTCAGGAAAGTTTTATATGGGTAAACGCAGAGCTGCATTTTAAAAACTCTACTTTTAGAGATACATTTCCAGTACCAGTTTTACAGCACTTAAGCTGATTAGTTCACTCAGCTGGCATTGTTTTCCTCTGGGTCACATGACCACTCCTAACTCCATTTTAGATTCATTTCATAATCATAATAATATTGATTTTAAAATCTGGTCTGCGATAGGCAACATAACAGACTTTGTGAATAATCTCTTTTTTTCTTTGTTTTTATTTGGGTGCAATGAATTTTCGGGTCCCTTGTGAAAAAGTACAAAAGTGCCCTTTAGATTATATTTATTTTGTGTGTGTGTCGTGTTTTTATTTTTTCCTTCTTTCACTCAAAATAGTTGGTCATTTATCCCAGGAGGCACATGCCCCGTTATATTTTTACAAACAGCGTTAGTCACTAAAATCACTCCTTTGTTCATTCAGTATGTCATTGTCCTGAAAACCTTTGCAAAACAAACTAATTTCACCTCCAGATTAAAAAAACAGTTAACTCAAAAAGACAACACAGACAAATACATTTATTTCCTTTACAACAATTGAAATTTGGACAAAAATGTAGGACATTTCCCTGATTCAAATTTTCCATGCAGCTGAAAATATACTGTAGTGCGACAGGAGGTACACTGTTTTTTTTTTAGTGTTTGTTTTTGCAGTGACGATGATTCAACTGTGTTGTCGGTGGAAATGAACACCTGGTGGTTGCTCTGAAAGCTACTGCCATCCCTTCTGTGTCAAACAGCTGGGATTTGATTGAACATGACTGCAGTTATGCTTCATTGTAAGATCTGAGATATCTATCTGCAGAAAAAAAAGCAAAGGTCTGTGACTCAGTGCTGTGTTCAATGCAGAAGATATTCAGACGATTACAACATCTGAAAGAAACAGGTGTTGTGATGCCCATGGGGCTATAGAGAAAAATGACAGCAATCTCCTAAACTATAAATCTTTTGTGTTATTCACTAACGTAGGTTTTACTGGGTGTAGGCCTTATAGTGATACACAAAGTACACAGCAGCTTGTGTTAAAAGTCATATTAAATGAACATATTTAAACACTCAATCAATTTATTGACTCCTTGCTTCAAATGGATGCAATGAATAACTGAAATGACATAATGGTTGCTATTGTCTTTATTTAGCTTGCCAACAGGAGGTGTTTTAACAACAATACCGCCCTCAACAGAATAGTTTTGCATGGGGACAGACTGGACAAATGGAGTCCTACTTTCTTTATCTAACACATGGGACACTAGTACTGGGTTATCTTTAGGCTACATAGCTTATCAATTTCAAAATGTGGGCTACATTGATCATGGATTGTAATTTATTCGTCAAAAATAAAGGAATTGCACTATAAATAACATTTCCAGGCTATTTTAATGGTTAAAATTCACAAATCAAATCAGTCAAGTCAAGTCACTTTTATTTATATAGCGCTTTTAACAATACAGATTGTAGCAAAGCACTGAACATTATCAAATAGAACAACAGAGTAATGGTTATGTATAATGACGAGAAATAAACTTTATTTATCAAATGCAGAGACGGTCTTTGTAGTCAAGACACCGATAATCACTGGAAAATTAGGCTAAACGATTCAAGATCTTGAATTCCCAGTGAATAACCAGTGAATATCAATTAGTTTAGCTACAGTTGATAAATAATGACTTTTGAGCTGTGTCATATTACGCTGTTTTACGCCATGAACGAGTGCTTTGTAAAATGAGTGGATGGATGATTTAGCAGCGGGCGCCATCTTCTGTCAAAACGCGACACTCACTGCATTATGGGGATTCTCTAGACATATATTGAATGTGCGTATAAATAGCTTAGTACTCCAAATAATAACAAAAACGCGTGGTATATATACGCTACGCAAATATGGACTTTGGTGTGTATATGCAACGCGATCGGATGAGGTTTTGTGGGGTAGATGCGTATTGCGCACGCGAAAACTGAAAAACACGTGCTTCCCCTAAATATGCCAAAGTCCATTTTTGCGTATCAATACCACGAATTTTTATTTATGATACACGGTTTATACGCGTTTTCATGGGACCGGGCTGCTTCTGACTGTCCACCAGGTGATTCTGGGTTACTATCCACAGCGCCTGCAGGGGGTGCTAATGTTCTTTTAAAACATTTTATAGATTTAAATACAGGCAATTTTCCTATTAAATGGACGCTATCATGTGTAAAGTCTTCACATTAATTGTTTCTATGTCTTTATTGCGCTTATATATATGTATGTGTGTGATCCTGGTCAACAAAATCAGTCATAAGTGTTAATTTTCCGAATTAACACTTATAAATAAGCTTCCCATTGATGTATGATTTGGATGGATAGGGCAATATTTGACCGAGATATAACAATATGAAAATCTGGAATCTGAGGGTAGAGAAAAATCTAAATACTGAGAAAATCATCTTTAAAGTTGTCCAAATGAAGATCTTATCCATGCGTATTAGTAAAAATTAGGTTTGAATATATTTTGGTAAGAAATGTATTAAATTCCATTAATTGAACATGATCTTTATTTACTATCCTAAGGATTTTTGGCAAAAAAGAAAAATCAATAATTTTGACCCATACACTGTATTTTTGGATATTGCTACAAATATACCCCAGTGACTTAAGACTGGTTTTGTGGTCCAGGGTCACATACATATATGATGACATAGGCCAGAGTTATTATAGTCAACTAAAATGTATCTCTAAAAATAAGAAACATACAAAAACCTCTGTTATTTCACCTAGTTGCCAAGGAAATAAATATATATAATGCACACAAATTACTAACATTTTAATTAAAACTACAATAAAAACAGAAAATCTAAAATAAAAAATACTAAATAATAAAACTATAATAGAATATCAATAATACTATAATATAACATTGATGTAGGCTCCTTACATTAATAAAATAATTAAAAGAATAATTTAATTAGAGGATCCATACTGCATAAATGGACTACAAACAAAAAAGAAATGTTTAGATGTTCAACACATAGTCTGCTCACTATAGGAGAATAAACATTGTGATTTTTTTTCTCTCCACTTTATCTCATTAACCACGAGCTTATTTGGCTGCTCTTTAAACACTGCATTATTAATTGCTGTGGGTTCAAGGACTGTGCCATAAATAAAGAAAGTCTTAAAATGACCACATAGAGGTTATAGCAGCCCAAAAGGGCTTTAAACAAAGTCCTAAAAGCCATTTAATCAAATACTTTTTTATTACCAGAAAGCAACGACAAATGGAAAAAGACAAATGAAATCAACTCGTTTTTTTAAATAAAATTTTCTTTAATGTGCACAGCATTATGTGAACTTACAGTAAAAGCAAGGAAAGAGAATTTGAGTTTTCATATAAAAATATGAATAAAAATACTATCTCATCTACAGAGGCAGACTCTTTGAAGCAAATGTGTCGCAATAGATACTAAGACAGCAGGTAGACAAAGAGGTGACCGAATCAAAGCAGGTAGACAAAAGGTGAGAGAAGTGAGCTTAATATCAGTACAAAATATTATAAACTCCACATAAGCAGCAGCCTCTGATGCTGGAAATGTTAGTTTGCTGCCAGTCTTTGTCAGTGTGTGTGTGTGTGTGTGTGTGACAGTGAATAAACAGAAAAGCAGACAGTTTTGTTTATGGGACGAAACTCCAAACCAAATAATGTCACTTGGTTCTGCAGGAACAACATAAAAAAAAAATGCAAAAGTTCAATACAAGTTCTTCATCTATAAAGACTGCAAATAAAGTTTAAGCATATGTTAAGGCTGTAATAACGTGCTTCAATCTTCACAACCTGCTGGAAGACCTCACTAGGTTGTTGTCCTATAGTTGCTATCTTCATGTGATGTCTCTCTGGAAGGTGTAAAGTCATTCTCTGCCACTCAAAAAGCTGTTGCCATGATGGCCGGTTGGAAGCGTTACATGTCAGAGCCAGGAACAGTCTCTTTGTTAGTATATGCTGAGTTGGCAAAGGGTTCAGTGAGGGCACCTCCACCATATTCAGTGGCAACATGCAGTGTGACGGGCAGTCTTGACATCAGCAGGGCCACGCCTACTTTTTTTTTTTATTACTCTAAAATCCTTTCAGTTTCCCCCGAGCCTGTTCCCAAAAACAAACATACAACTTTTGGATTACATAAACCCCAGTGATGAAGGGGGATAGTACCCAAATGAAAGAATGAACATAGCAAAACTATTAGATTCTATTATATATTCTTTACACGCCATAATAGAACTATTTTGGAACAGCTAGGTGGACAGGTCAGTAAACGAAAGAGGACAAAAAAAAGGAAACAAGAAAACAAATTCACAGCCTTGTCCCAGCAGGCAAATCTTAAAGTTACAGTTCACGCCAAAATGAAAATTCAGTCATTGTTACCTCATATCTTTCCAAACGCATACACCTATGACGTTTCTTTTGAATACAAAGTAGAACGTGTGAGTTAGCGTTAAATACGGCATAATCTTGCGGCTGAAATCCAGGTTTTTCAATAAAAATATATTCGATTGGCTGGGGATTTCACAAAAGATTTCTTCCCGACACAGATTTCACAAGTTTTGCCAAAATTTCACTTAAGTGACTGCATCTTAAAAATACATTTTTATTAATATTATATATATATATACATACAGTATATATTCTATTTAAAGGAATATTTCACCCAAACATGAAATATTTGTCATCAAATCAAGTTTCTTTCTATCAAGATTTTTTATAAGATTGGGAAGAACTAAACAGTTGTTGGTCCTCACTGACGTCCATAGTGGAGAAAAAAACTATTATGGAAGTCAATGGGGACTATCAACTGTTCAAACACAGGTTCATTTTTGGGTGAACAGTCCCTTTAATGATAGTGACTACTGTCAAACAGGACACCAAAAAGCACCATTAAAGTACCATAAAAGTGGTTAATATGACTCATCCTCTATATTTCATATCACATGACTGCGGTTGACTTGTGCACAAGTCACATGGATCACTTTTATGGTGGTTTCAGAGCGACAATCATGGAATGATACGAGGGTAAGTAAATAACAGAATTTGCATTTTTGCATCAACTTCTCCTTTAAGAGTCAGGCTGAAACGGTATTCCTACGATGATAAATGCTAAGAAATTACAAAAAAATAAGCATTTTGTAACACACATCCCCTACAACCCAAGGTTGCTAAAAGAAGACAAAGCTCATGGACAGAACAGAGACAGAGAGAAGATTCTTATCTAAGGGCCACCTAAATACAGTGCCACCCTCCGCCTCTGTTGACTTTTTTTTGCCCTCTTTTTGTAGAGAGGTTACATTAGTTTTATCTTCCTATATTGGTTTCCATTCCCCCACCCCTCCCAATCCCTCTGGCTCTTCTCCCTGTCCCTACACCACCTTGGCGGTGGTGACCCGGACGCTGCTGAAGCACTTTCCCATGGCTTCGAAGAGCGGGTCGCAGAAGGTGTGCACACAGATGGAGTAGACTCGACTGACACAGTGGATCTCAATTAGGTAGCTCTTCACACAAGGCACCACTGCCCAGATGTGGATGAAGGAGAGGATGGCGAAGAAGATGCCCCATACCAGGGCGAGCGGGATGCCCACCAGGGCCGTCAGCAGCCTGTAGCACCAGTATTTGGTTACTGTGAAGGTGGTGAAGCTCGCTTTCCACACGCCGTCAAAGCTGTAGGTGCCGGCAGGCTCGGCGATCACGTCCTCGAAGTCCACCTGGAGATGAAAGGGATTTCAGCGTTATATCATTTTGTGTCAGAATTGTACAATTTTGTATTGTATTTTATCACTTTTTCTGAAAATCTTATTGAATAAGAATATATATAAAAAAAAATATATATATTAAATAATAAATATTTCAAACATTATTTACAGAAAGAAATGCTAAAAATTTAGCAAATATGATAGAGCAGGTATTAAAGGTATATTTATTTTAATCATTGTATTTCATGATTATTTGACAAAATACTTAAAAACCTAAATCCATTCAAATATATATGTATAAAAATAATATATTATAAAAAGGTTATATAACTGTGACATGTAACTTAATTTATATTATTTAGATTATACCATTTATAATTTTTATTTTAAATTACATTTTACTTTTCTATATTATTGTTCATAATCTTTATGGCTATCTTATTTATAATAATCTATCTATCTAAATATTTACATATGTACAAATTCTAAAATTAAATAAGTAGATAAATACAAAATAATAAGTCATATTGGAGCACATTTCATAATATGTAACGCCAACCACAGTTAAATAAAAAAAATACAAATAAAATATTTAAATAGAAATGTATATTAAAAATTTACACATGTATTTATGTATGGTTTTATTTAATCCATTAATCTGTTCTATAATTGATCCTATGAGAGGACATGGTGATACTGAAGCCATTTTCAATTATTTTGCATTTCTATAAAATTGTAGTATTGGAGTATTACTTCATGCGCTCATCCATATCAAGCAGACTGACATTAATAAAAGCAGCATGACTCTCCTTCCTTCCCTCTAGCCATCTCCACATTCCTCACAGACAGGATCTTTACATTCTCCAGCAGCCCGCACTGCTTCACTCAGACCGGTACCACCCAGGTTTATGCCCAAGTCACCTCCCGTATCAACCGCAGACCGGACCAGATAGTGCCTGACACCAAACACTAACATTTACAAAAGACATGTATAGATAAATCTCATTTTATAAGCCCCGCAAAGCTTGGTTTAGATAGAGCTGGTGAGCCTCACAACGTCACCATACAGCCGTACACTTGCTTTTCAATGCAGAAGTGTTTATTTCAGTTGATTATAGAGAGTTAAAGTACACATAAACACACCCCGTCCTTCACAGTCACACGTCAAGGTCATGATTAAGCTAATATTTCCTTAACAACTCCTTTGTCAACCAAACATAGCTGAATTTCTTAATCAGTCTTGTTGTTAATGTGAAAAAAATGCTGGTTAACCAGCACAATAATAAAGCTTGTTGGCTTGATGGTTAAGTTAGTTAAGAAATCATGCCTGGATGAAAAGCCCAGCGTTTAGAGTAAATTTAAGTTCTTGTAAGAGTAAAATGATAAATGACTACTTGTCCAAGGGCTTGAAACCATCATGGTTCAAGTTGGCAAAGAAACTGTAAATTATACAGTCTAATATAAGCCTGTCCTCCCTGTTCATTTATCTACAGTATATCCCAACTGGCTGAACACATAGTTTCCATTAGTTGAATATTACAACCATGACTTTCAACAAAGTTAAAATAAACAGTTCTTGAGCTGACTGCACAGTGTTGTCTTGATAGCACCCTCGCTGTACTGACAGAAGTATCAACTTGCATTCTTCAAACCTGGGGGCTTGTGATTATATGATCTGTTCACATAGTTCATACAGTAATTCCCCAGTGTGCACTGCAGTTTATAGAGGAGTACGAGTGCCACTTAAAAATGAAATCAACATCAGTTTAGTGACTAAATAAATAAATAAATCACTTTTCAAACTGACAAAGTAATCAGATATATTTAAAACTGTTTATTTAATAATGTCTAAAAATGCAGAACCAAAAAAAAGCAAAAATAAGTCACCACATCAAAAATATTTACATACAACATAAAAATAAATATCATCTTAAACTGACAAATAAATTGTGATATTTAAAATTTTTAACTGAAGAAAAGAAAATCCAAGAAAATTAAATATTTATAATAATATATATTTTTTTATAAATGCAACTACATATTCAATAATTACATGAAAACAAAAATAGAAATAGATTAAGATAAAATAAAAATAGATCAATTAAAAATGACAATTAGTTTAATTGATTCATATTTAAAGAGAGCTATATTTAAAAAACAATTTGTATATAAAATAAATAAAAATATTTTTAAACTGATGTTATTTAAATAAAGTTTAAAAATACAGCTATTTTAATGAATTAAATAAAGTAAAATAAAAATTTTAAAAAAAATTAATTAATAATATCAAATGCAGCTATATTTAACAATATGAAGATTTTTAAATAAATACAAAATTACAATAAATAGATAAATTATATTAAATTAATAAATAAATAGGCCTAGAATTTTTAAAGCTGTTTATTTATTGTAATATATATATATATATATATATATATATATATATAAAAAAAAAATAAATTAAATTAAATTAAATGTTTATCTTATTTTTAAATTGTCCTCTAAATACAGTCAACATCAAATATGTTGTACTTGGACATTGCTTAAAATAATGCCATTGTTGAGGAACGATTTTAAATTAAAGAAACAATACTAGCTGTTATACTGTTTATTTTTTTCTCAATGCTCGGTCCCCACGGCAACAGTCTGTGACTCATTTTAAATCGTAAATTCATACGCAGTGACTAAAAAAATCCACCAAAGCCTTATTACCCTAACTGTATTCGCTCTGGAAAGTTTCCCTCTATTGGTCAGCCAGAAAGCATAGCAGCTGTGCAAAAAAACTAAGTATAAAGTTCCCCGTCAGGACTGTCTACATGGGGGTCGTCTCGTCGCGTGGCCCAGCCCTAAACTGTGCTCTGGCCGCATTCCCACGAGGAATCCTGCTCCAGCATGCTATTAAAAGAATGCACTTTTATGAGAGGAAAATATTCTGTTCCAAGAGAAAGCTACGCATGTGTTTCTGGACACAAGGGCCTTTGATGTGGATGTCTGTGGGAGTGCATTTGGACCACGAGTGCATCATGATCCAGAGGAACGCCCCATGTGTGTGTGTGTGAGGAGAAATTGTGAAAATGGAGATGGGAATTCCCTGCTACACTCTCCTACGCAAGACCACTGCTAGCGCTCAACCCTTTTAAGGACAAAATGAAAAGACTGTGTGCACCAAACGAGTTCGACTTGTGACATCAATCCTTGGCAAACATCAGATTATAAGCAGAAAAGTGGCTTTCTGTGTGCTTCTGGATTCAATTTACAAATCATAGGAAGCATTCAGTTGCATGTGTCCTCGGGGATGTGACTCAGTGTCATGTTAAAGAGGGAGGGAATAAAAAGGATGGGAAAAGGGAGGAGATAGATGCAAGGGGATCGTTTTTTGAAATACGAGTGTATTTCTATATCATCAGGTGACCCGTTGACTTTTCTTTTGGAGAAAGTTGCTATGCAAGGTATCGCCCCCACGCCCAGGAAAAATCTCACCAAGAATGTTAGGTGTCAAAAACAGGAAACTCTTAATGTTTCCTCTATAAAACAGCCCTTACTTTGACAGCTCGTCACTGCTGGGGAGTTACCGATGCAACACATCCTTCAAAATGAATGCATGTAGGATTTCACAAACTCGTGCCACAGTCCCAGCATTTCACATTGAGAAGACAGCTGCTCCGGTGATAATTGTTTCCACCCTGTTGGGAAATCCAGCTTATGGGGAACAGCTGGATTCGAGCTGGTTTAAGATGGTTGAGCAGCGACCTGGCTCTAAAAACCAGTTTGACCAGCTATGGTCTGTGATGTTGTATCAGCTAAAGTAGCAACCAGGTGAGAGCAGATGCAAGTGCGTTTAAGGTTTTACAAGTAAAATAATGGATTATAATTCACACAAACTTGAAAGCATTATTGTATCAGTTTTCAAAGACAGCTGCTGCTTGCAGTAATTGTTTCCAGTGCCACCGTCACAAACTGACAACTGACTCACCACTAAGGCTGACTTTCTGTTGAGTTATAATGCAAAAGTTTTTTAGCAGTATGCATAAATTGTTAAAAACACATAACATGTCTTAATTATAATAGCTATTTATATAATACAAACAATTTGGCCTATTAATAAAATACATTGTGTAGTTTGCAAAAAATATCATATATACTTAAACAAGTACGCATATAAAAAGTCGCATGCACTTGCTTCGTACCATGCACTTATATATAGGCTACGTTATTCATTCTAAGTCTATTATTTTTAGCTATTAAATTGATTTGCCATGGGAGGGGAGGGGGGGGGGGATTTGCATGAAGTAGAAAAACTTTGTAGAATGACTTACCTTCACCACATCGTCATTTAAATGCTTTGGGTCTCGGTTGACCAGGTCAATCTCCTTGGTGTGGACATCCTGAAGTGTCTTTTCGTTGATGCTGTCGTTATCCATTTCTTTATTATTTGGTTTGTAAATGTTTCCCTGTTTCCTGATGAACGGCGAGTGAGCGTAGTCCTGCGGTTCCAAAGAAAACAGAAAATGAAGTTCATGAGCGCGGAGGGGAGACTGGGGCGCAACTCAGCACTGCCCTGGCATGGGATGGTTTTAAGCGGATAGAAATGAAGCACCACACCCCTCTCGCGCCCGCCGCACGGGGGCGCTATTTCACACAGTGCGCGTGCTCGTCTCTTATTCCGCGGCCGAAATAGTTATATATAAAATGCAATTTAAAACATTTACTTTTTACACCATGTTTAAAATATGTTAGTTATTCTATACTTAAAGAAAGTTATTAGGTAATTGCATTGCGCTTCAATAGCATTATTCTGGATTAGTGAACAGTTCATATTTGAGCTAATATTATTAACAGCTTATATTACGCGACAGTGTAAAAGCAAACTATGGAGGGATACGTGCGGCTTGCAGTGCAAATAAGCGCCAAAAAAAGATAAAGATAAGATGTGAAATTAGCCAAACACGCGCGAGAAAAAAACGCCAGTTGTAGACCAAGTGCCAACACACCGCCTTCATTTGTTGATAAGTGTTTGAGTAATAAGTAGCCAACTTAGCTAAAGGTTTGTTGCATAAATGACTCAATAAAGCCTGAATTGCATAAAAAAAAGATTTCTGAGGTAAAATAGGTGTCATTCTCACCTCTTCAGGTGCCCCGTCCTTGTATCCGCTAGTCATGCTGTCCCGTGCCTGAAGTGCGTTCAGATGAGTGTGTGTAGAAACAAGACAATCAGCAGAGAGGAAGCAGTGTGGGAGGCGTGGGGATATTGCTTACAGTGGGGAGTCCTTTCCCTTAAAACAGCCCTCTTTTCTGCATTCTAAAGTCCAATAAAGCTTTTATCTATTGAGTCGTGTTTTATCTCTCCTGGAGTCTCTCATGGCATAAAGTGGGAGTTCCTCTCTCAGTCACCGAGGACTAGCTGTGTGTGTTTAATGAATGAGACTGAAACCCTCCATTAGCCTGCCACTCATAGAGCTACGCAGTATTAGTGGTTGGATATTTTGACGTGCTTTTTCCCAAATGGGAGGCATATTTGGGCACCACACCAACTTCTCCTGAACGAATTCCATGTACAATACGAGGAACATCGTTTTTCATTAGCACTGTTTTCCACTGTAATGGTAACCTATTGCAATTATAAAGCAACAAGATGGAGGATAAGTTATACGAGGATTGTGCAGTGACCAAAATTAATTGTTAAATAAATCAAACTAACCCCTATTTTACTGAAGTAGCCGCCCCTGTACATCTCTGAGGTGCATCTTGAGATGAATTTCAAAAAGTAGTCCATTAAGTATGCTGAACACACTTATTGGTTGTTTTTTTCAGTCCAACTTAACTCAAATGCAAACATGACTTGAGGAGAATAAACCAGAAATGTGACTATTCTAAGGCCACTTTGCATACCGAAACGTACCTCAAGGCAAGACTTGCACTTAGCTTGGAATGTTTTCAGCAACAATAACCCCCCACAATCTTGTTTTTTCTCATATTTGTCCAACTTTACTATTGATTGCTTTATTTAACTATATTTTTTCAGTCTACATTTACTGCAACTAGTATTTGTGCAAAGGGAGGGATGTGACAGGCAATGCAAAATATGCAAAAACTACGAATGTGGTAAGGTCAATTTAGCTGAGGTAAAAGGCAAGACTTTTTTATAGGCTAATGAACATATTATTATTACAAGTCAAAATGAAACATTTAATAAAATCTAGCTTTTAAAAGCTCGATAGAGATCTTTCTACAAAAACATACACTTTTATGCAGGTACACCGTTATCCTCGGGCAAATCTGCCGAGTTGAGTATGTCACCCGGAGGACTTTTCTCATTGCACAAGGCATTAAATCTTGTCAAGTTTACATTCCATGTGCCACACACTGTTCTCCATGGTATGATCTCTCAGCAAAGAAAACAATCCATCCTTTAACTTCCAAAAAAATAATTTTATTTGCTGAACTGAGAGACATTTAAGTTCTGTCTTTCATAAGCTGAGCTGTGTTCAGCATGTTTGCTACATGACATCATTCAGTAGGGGCGAGGAAACGGCACCTGAGCCTCTAATGTTCCATTGCACAGTCAAATATTCCATTTACTCTGCGGAGCCACTCACAAAGCACAATCAATGGCAAACAGCATTTCAAATGTGGCTTTGCAAGTCAAACTAATCACCATTCTTTTTACCAGTAGAAAAAGAAGTCATTAGCACAGAAGAAAATGTGTTATATTTGTATAGAAACGCTCTTTATAATATAGGAATGTACCTAAAACCATAAATAGTTTTTACACTGAAATGCCATCATATCATTTCATTTACTCTTCTTGATAAATCATCTCCAAACAATATAAATATTAACTCAGAAATTGCACAACACTACAGCCCTATTGGAAGTAGTTGCATCAGTTTTTTCTTACAAGCACATCATGTAGTAGCATAATATCTTAAAGTTATAGTTCATCTTTTTTTTTTAAAAAGTGTTGACAATTTATTTACACCGAGGCAATCAGATTTAGATGAGTTTTGAGAAATTATGAAAAATTATTATTTGCTTACTGATGGATCCTCTGTGGTGTATGGGTGCCGTCAGAATGAAAGTCTGATAAAAACATCACAAAACACAAAACATCTGTCTTTCAGTTATTTCTTGTAAAGCAAAAAGCTATGTGTTTCTAATAATTATTTTTTTTTTTACACAGAAGTAGCAATACTATGGATAATGGTATCATACTTTAGCCTGCAAGCAACTGTTTGAAGTCAAATTTACCTTAATAATGAATTTATTACCTAATTAATTAATTTATTGAATTTCATTAAACACACAGTTTTTCGCTTAACGAGACGTTAAGTAAGTTGTGTGAATTATTGTGGCTTATTGTAATGTTTTTATCAGCAGTTTGTGTTGTGTTCTCTCAAGTGTTGTTTAATAAGTTAGTGTTCAGTGATGCATCAAGTTTGATTGTGCTAAAAGCATCCTGTTATGCCTAACCAATGTATGTGTTCGCTAACTTGGGTCTGGGGCAGAGAGAAGTAAAGTAAGAGAAATGATAAGTTGATGCAAACCCCTGTGTCAGTGATCCTTATAAAATATAACAATTCGGTCTCTTATTTTGACGGCACCCCATTCACTGCAGAGGATCCATTGGTGAGCAAGTGATGTAATGCTAAATTTCTGTAAATCTTCTCTGATGATGATACGAACTCATCTATATCTTGGATGACATGAAGGTGATTCAATTTCAGCAAATATTAATTTTAGGGTGAGCTATTCCTTTAAGGCTAACATCTCAATCCAATCTTTCAGAACTTGTGCTTTAGATATAATACAAAAGCTTAATTAGACTTACATAACAGTACTAAAAAAGCATGTCAGCACTGACGCTGCCCATTACGAGGCAGACACGCCAGAACCGAAACAACGGAATGAAAACTTCTTTCTCTTCTCTGTGCTTCAGAAGTCAAGGATAAATGATCCTTCGGCTAATAACCCTCCAAAAAGGAGGTCACGACATTGCGACAAAGAGATTCTGCAACACTTCTATGCGGAGTTAGATATGCTCAGTTTTGCACAGTCTTGACATTGATGGAGGACAAGCAACGTCCAATGCTAAAGAAGAATGGCCCTATAAACATGTCCATCAGGCTGGTCCAGATCACATGGATGGAGGGCAGTGTCATCATGCAGCCATGGATCACTGGCATCACCACCCTGCGAAGGGAAAACAGCTCATCATCATGTGTGCTGATATAGAAGTCTTACATAATCATATCAATTGTTCCTCTGTCTTTGTTCTAGGGTTAAAATATAGCCAAGGACACGTGTGAAGCATTAACCTTCATATCAGATGCTTCCAATAATCATCACCTTTGATATTGTTAACAGTGAGCACATATGCACAATCTGTCAGTCAGCATGCCTCGGCCATAACGAACTTAAAGTGCCACTATTATGGGTTATGAAAGGTTGATATTTGGGTTTTGGGAGTCCCAAACAACAGGTTGTTATACATGCATATTATAAGAAAATAAAACTGTTTTTGACCTTGCATTTTTATCTTGTTCAACAACTTCTAACTATTTCAAACAAGAATGAATGTGCATTTTTCATTCAAACAAACGCGAAAATACCAACAAGGGGACGGGCAGTATGCTAATGTTTCATTTTGATGTCAATGTGAAATGGCTTGGGACTCGTTTTAAAACGACTCGTTTCGATGATTCAGAATCGACTCTTTCTTTTGAGAAACAATAACTTTATACACGATGCACTTTTAGATTTAAATCTTAGCAGAATGTTTTAATTCACTTATGGCACTTTTCCACTGCGTGGTATGACTCGCCTCGGCTCGGCACAGCTCGTTACGGCACGGCACAATTCGGCTCGGTTTGTGCTTCCACTGCAGTTTAGTACCGCTTTAGAGTGGGCGGGATTATTCACGTGCCGTTTTAGGTGCGTGACATTATCGTTAACGCGCAACAAACAAACACACAACAATGGAGCATTTCGACGGAATGGTGTTCTTCATTCTCGGCATGTGGATGTTTTTAACAGCAAGATGTCTGTACTTCCTCAATAGACCACGAAACAGCCATTTTTAATACAAAAATGTGCTTTTCTTCAAACAAAAAAGTTGCGTCCAATCCTTCGCTGGCTGTGCTGATTTAAATCTAGCGGGTCTGTTGTGTCTCGTGTCGCAAGTTCAGTGACACAGTAATGACGATTTTCTCCGGCCAATCAGTGACCAGCAGAGTTAACACGTCACTTCTGGTAACGTTCGGCTCGCTTGGATCCTCGGCTGAGGTGGTACTAAAAAAAGGACCAGCTACCAGGTACTGTTCCCAGTGGAAAACCCCCCAAAAGTGAGCTGTACTGAACCGTGCCATGCCGTACTATGCAGTGGAAAAGCGCCATTAGAGGTGAGCTACAATATTGCATTTTTTTTTTAAGTAAAAATGCACCCGACTTCAACAACCCACCCTACTTGATACCTTAGACTTGTAGTATTCACCAAGTAAATTCTTCTCCTTTTGAGCTACACTGACATCTTGACATTAGCTCTTATCTGGCTAATTTGTCAGGTCTACTCATTCCCAAGCTAATGGAGTCACTCTGCTACCGCAAAGTTGTGAAGTTTGCAAACATCCGCATGAGCTAATATTTCACCTAAGGAACTGTGACCCTTGATTGAATGCTATTGATTGAAGGTACACAAGGGTCAAGAGCCAAGTTTCTGCTTGCATGTGTCACGCCGCTAAGAGGCCGGAGAAAAACACTTGACTAGAATGCTAACAATCCAGTGTGAGTTATGTGCGGATTTTTCCACCGTGGAAATGCTGGCCCACCTGTGCTCCCCAAAACCAATATGCAAGGCTTTCTCTGTGGTATTTCTTTAAATGCCAGTCTTTATCTAAGTGGGTAGCGGCCAAGGCAAATATTCTGCAACTGGGCTGTGGAAAATACAACAGAGAGCCAACAGCCTTCCCCAACAAGAAGTCTTTTCATACCAAATATGTATACAACTGAGGATCCCGAAAACAATCCCTGCAATGAATGCCATGGGAATGGCCAGAAACGTGGTGAGGATCCGGTAGAAGATGAATTTCACCAGCTCGAACACAGCATGACTGCCGATCCACACTCTGTCAAAGCTGTGTGTGGAGATGGGCTCAGCAATGATGTCTTCAAAACCAACCTGTGAAATCAAACAGAAAATTAAGAAATAGTAAACCAACTCTTTAGACTAGCAAAGAGCATGTCCCACATGTATAAAAAGAGAGCAAGTACCAAATTTATATATGAACTACACATCCTTTAAGTCCAATAAAGTTAACAGACCTGCAGCTGATATTCAGTGCAACAGTTCTTTGTTTATTATATAAAGCATTTTATTTATTGTAGTTTGTTATTATCGTTTATATTAACTACCGGTACCTTATACATTTTCAGTCAGTGTTTTCCCAACGTGTTTGTGTGTGTGTGTGTGTGTGTGTGTGTGTATTAAAGCAGCTTTGTATGCACACAATACAAACTCACTCCGAAATGAATATGCATTTGAATGGCGGTGCGCGAAAACACTTCTCATCATACCGAAAGTAACTAATATGAGCACCTTGTTAGCGCTTATAAGAGTCGTTTTTATTTAGTTTCAGACACAGGTATTTAGGCAACAAATGTGTTAGTGCTAATAGATAAGTCTCTCGTCGTTACCTACCTTTAAATGCGCGTTAATATCTTTAGGATCTCTGTCCGGGTCCTCTGAATACACGTTCGGTTTTTTTCCAAGTATAGGTTCAATCGATCTATTGAATTCATCCTCATCCATAATGACACTGGTTTCCATTTTTTCTTTTTCAAGCCCCATTTTTTCGTTTTGTAGTTGCGCGGCGCGCACTGCTGTGAGTTGCGCCTGTGGTACGCGCACTGTGCGCTCAGGACAGGACGCGTCCACGCCCCTCACGCGCAGACAAAACACAGCGGCACTCAATTTACTGCTCCAAACAAATGTGGAACAACGATAAGAATATTTTAGGGATAAATATCTTTCCAGGCGGCCTTATCTAGACAAATTGTTTATTGAAACAGAAGTCAAAGAATGTTATCAGATGCAATTGTTATTTCCTCTACTGATGTGGCTGAACCCGAAGGATTCAAATGTTTTTTTTCTCAGGAATTTCCTCATATTTTACACATTCATTCATTGGTTTGTTTATTATACAAATGTTCATTTAAAAAAAAATGAACTAGTGACTGCTTTTAGGCTTCTTTAATGAGTGCTTTTATTATTTTTTCTACTATAAAAGGAAGATTCTTTACATACCTGTACAGTAATGGTTCTATTCAGATCCAAGTAGTCCTGAAATTCTTTAAATGAATAATTCATAAAAAAAAAACTTTTAAAAATGAAAGAAATTAATAGATAATTAGACATAGATTTTTTAATTGTATGCATTATTATTATGCATTTTTATCAAATTATTATTGGGGTTTATATAGCTACATAAACAGTGAGGGGGGTCTATTTTTTTTAGAACCATTATGACTTAAGAAAGCAATACTTATCATCTTTCAGAGGCAATCGACTGTTAGTAGATAATTTGCCTGTCTTAACTTCAGACAATAGGCCACTCTCTGAAACAGCAACTGATGTCTTTGCCTTCCTATTTGACTATTTAAAGGAACAGCTCACACCCAATAATGAAAAAGCCTAAATAACCTTGTATAAAATGAATTAAAATAATTTATTTCTTGAAAAGAAAACTATTAATATTTTAGTTAAATCTTTTTTTTAATGTAAAATAATATTAAGCATTTTTAATATTAAAATTGCCAGTAATACTTTAACACAATTGCATTGCATTTAAAAAAAGTTATTTTTTAAGAAAATCCAACTGAGCATAAAAATACATTTAAAACCCTTAAAAAATGTCTTTCTTTCTTGCTTTCATTCTGTGCAACCCCAAAAAAGACATTTAGCAAAATGTTCAAGCTGTTCTTTTCCACAATGAATATGAATGGTGACCAGCCTGAGCTGTATTTTCCAAAAGCATCATAAGCCCAAGTTGATCATATTTTTCCATTGGTTGCAATGGTTCGCTTTTGAGAATGCAAAAACATTTTCTTTTGAATAGCACTGTAGATTTTATAAGTATTATGAAACATCTGAACATAATGATGATCTATTTAACCAGAAGGAATGAAGGGAGTTCCACTGGAGCTGATACACACATAAACAACAAACTCATTGTGTTGTAAGAGTCGGGAGGAAAAAGGGGAGAGGCTGTGGAGGTTCATAACAGCAGAGCAAAAGCATAACAGTGGGAGTGAAAAGCACATTCTACCCACGAGGACATGCACAATACAGGCTGTAATCCCTATGGATAAACACACAGCTGATTTCCAACAGCACAGCAAAGGTGCCAAGACCTTTCCCTCTGCGTATGTTTGAAGTGCTGATCAAACGTTGTCAGCATCATGAAGGCCACTATGAGCTCTACTTTGATGTGGGTGCACTATATATTTTTTTCTCAGATTTAAATTGTGAAACAGAGCAATCAGACTTCAATGCTAAACTCTTGATTCAAGGTATCAAGTACTGTAATCTGTGATGAAGGGTTTAGCAGGCAAGTCTGATTGATCTATTCTGGGGCAATCTTTTACCGTCATAATAGTTTAAGTTCGCAAGTTCAACAGTCTTTCCCTCAGGGATACGGGACCTGCCCAACAAGCTACTGGAAGCAAAGTAATAAAACCAATATATGACAGCTGAGCAGATGAATGACAGCTGCCTTTGTAAGACTGCACTAAATTGAGCAATATCTCACAAAACGGGAAATTATTAGGTTTGCTAATTAGCTATTTCCAGCAAAACAAATAAAACTAATAAAAAAGCTCAAAATAATCCCATTAGGACATGGTTTGTTGCTCATAACTACTTGGGTCAAAAGGTCAATGGAATTTCACAGACACACACACACATTTTATATACATTAGCCAGTATATATTTGAATCTAGATCTACAATCTGGATCTAATATATTATTAAAAACGTTAAAATATTATATATCTGAATATACTTTATATTTTTAATTTCTGAAATCAATATATTTTGTTATTTTTGCAGGGAGCATTAAGTAAAGACGGTTAAGGTGAGACAAGTATTACATCATTAAAAAAAAAAAAATAATTACTTACCAATATTTACTTTAGAGGTAAAAATATATTAAATATTATTTTATATTAACTAAAACATAAAAAAATATATATATATATATAGTGTTGTTTCTAAAACTAGTACATAATTTTGTGTTTGAATAAAAAGGCAAAGGTAGTTCAGACAGTATAATGTCATGTGGTGCAACTGTCTAAAGAATTTTATATTTATAAAATAAAGACTAAGATCTGTACACTCAGATACACTTAAAGTGTAAGGAAAACTCTTCATCCTACAGCACAAACAGTGGCGGTGATTCTTGATGAATTAACCAAAGGTCACATTCCATGGTCCTGTGATCTAATTCTACCTGTAGAAAAACAATGATATGAGCACAATGATATCAGATAGGACATCCTGACAGTCACCTCATCTGCTAAAGCTCTCAGCTCTTTGAATACTTGCACATTATAATAAACCGTGACATGCAGTAGTCGTGAGAATCAGCCCACAGCAATCCTTCTCTATTGTAATCAGCCTGCAAGTTTGGACATCGCATTTTCTCCAGCAGTAGAGTACAATTGGCTTGGTACAAAAGCTTAGCTTGAATATTAGAGGGAAAAAAAATATTCCTGGCTATTACCTGTAGAGCAAACAGAGTTTTGGTGGTCATGAGTAGCCTATATGGTAAACTGAGGTCGCTTTTCCTTTCTTGTACTATTTGGTTCTGGCAAGACAAGAGCTCATGGCAGGAAATTGGCAATCAAAACAGAAGATTTCAATTAAAGTCTTTAGCAGAAGGAAACAAAAGTTGGGGAACGGCACACGCTTTACATTTTAGCACCAAAGAAAGTCTTTGCTTTAACATTGGATAACTCTTTCAGACAAAAAAGCGGCCTTTGTTTTGCCATTCACTGCTTATAAAGACCGAACTTAAATCAACTTAAGGAAATGAAAGTAGACTAGAGAGAATACATTAGCCTTCAGGTTCTCTGCCAGCACGTACCTTTGTCTATACAGATCAAATTTAATTTCCAAGCACAATAAACCTGTCAAAAACAACCAATCTCTTCATCTGTACCCACGTTGCTCAGTGTTTGTGAAGGTGTGGAGAACACACCGGGGATCCACCCAAAGCCCGAGGCCGTGTTAGTCGATGCGGTTTTGCGAGAAGAGGTAAATAAGTTTTCCATTTGAACTAAGTCTGGAGCAGCTTTGCCGCAGTGTGGTATGAACAAGCCCGAGTCCTTACAAGCTTCAATCCTCCAGCTCTGACACAGCTACCCAGTCGCACACGGTGGGATATTCATCTCCATGACATGACAGACCCCTCAAACCATTTTCCAGCATAGTTTAGATCAGGTAGATGAGTGTATTGGATCCTGCATACCGCTGCTGTTACTCAACAGTTCAGGTGTGCCTTTTCCCTTTATTTTGAGCCAAGTCTGGAAATGCCGGCCAGTGATCTTGCTTCATGCACGTCTGTTCAGTTTATAAGCTGCCCTAGTGATAAACATGGTATCAATTTGAAGTGTTAAGCTTCTAGATGATTTATACTTTGCAGTAAGGTTTTATGTCGCCTCATAAAAAACAGTGCAAGGCAAAGTCTTAATGCGCTGGAATCACTATTTTAAGAAATCACATTATTAATTAATCACTTTATCACATTTGGCTGACCATAAGAGTGTATTTTAAAGTCCCAAATCTATTTTAAAATGTATTTCATATGTACGATATGTAAAAGTAAAACTTAAAAATTTACAAATAAATAAAAAAATCAATTATTTTAATTATTATAAATTAAATAAATAAATAATAGCTTTTCTTGTAAATATTTTTTACATAGTGTGTCCTCATTATCAGATTTCATATCGGTAACTCATATCCAAATTTTCTTACTGTATAATATGGAAAATAACGTGTAGTATGCATCATTCTTGAACACTGGATGTGGCACGGCTGATATCAGGTCACATGACAATTCCGATATGGCAACATCCTCCTACAGAAAGTGACATAATTTCTGAAGGAAAAACACAACAATCTAAAAATAAATAAATCCAGTTAAATTAATTGCACACCAACCCTTTAAAATAAAATATTTGTAAATAATTAAATAAATTTGATGATATAGTTTAGACACACGTACTTAGCTATATTATAATCTATGTATAATTATAATATATTTAAAGATCCGTCAGCCCTTTAACCTGTTCCTAATTTTAGTGAATGACTAAGACAGACAGTCTTCACTATTCATGTTCATTCATGTAGGGCTAATGTACAGATGTCACATTCAGGCCAGAAAATTACAAACATGGAGGAATGTGCAACAGCTCAAGATGTGAAAAGCTCCACAGCAGCACTTGTGGTATGATCATAGCGATCAAATATAAGATTTCAAAACATAAAATGACTTTAAACCCTTCCTTTACTAAATATAAGCTTACAGTGCTCATATAACAGTAACTAGGAAGTGATCGATTACATTCAATCTGGATTATGCAATTAGAAATTTATTCTACTAACCATAAACTGACGCTAACAGTATTCTGAGAGTTAAGAGACATGTAGTAAGTAGAAAAAGTAGTAAAAAAAATAAAGTGTAACCTAATTTACTAACCAATTCACCAATGCAGAACGAAAGTGTCCTGGTTTCAACTCTGGCCTCATGAACTTCCACTTCCACTGGTCTTCATTGCACCATTTCTAAAAAGGCAATGATAGCAACAAACAAAAGAGAGTGATAAGCACTCAATGTGCCAGAACGGTTCACTGTTTGTCTTCTTGGAGCCAAAAGCATTTATCAGAAACTACAGTTACTTAATAGGTCCTTTTTAGTTCACTAGATTTCACATCCTTCCGAACCTACACTCTTTTTTGTCTAAAAGGTTCTATAAAGAACCTTTTTGTTTCACAAAAGGTAATTGGTAGCGAAATGAGGTTCTTTAGAATATAAAAAGGTATGGAAGAGATGGTTCTATAAAGAACCTTTGACTGGTTTTCTGTAGAACCAAAAAATGCTTAATTTTTAATTATGCTAAAATTTATGTTGGCAGTTGAATTAGCAGAGATAAAAGTCTAAACTTCCATTTATATACACACGCAATATAAACACATAATTGCTACATGCTAACAGTAAATCAAATTGTCATTCAAGCTTTACAGTTTTCGTCAGTTAGCTATGTGTGAGACATTTGAACCAAGTGACACAGAAAATGCTCACCTGATGGATGCTGGAGTAGCCATGTGGTCCAAAGCAAACATGATGTCAACCGCCACTGCTCTAGTAGTTTTCCAGACTTGTTTACACTGGAATATGAGGACTACTATTAAATGCGCTACCTGAATTAGGTAAAAACGGGTTAAAAATGTTAGCGAGGGAAACCCCAAACTTAGCAACAGCAACATTTCTTTACAGGAACACTTCACCCTGATCCTGTTCCAAAAGGGTGTGGGCTGAAAAGAACACAATTAGAGAGAGAAAAGCCCTTTTGTTTTTTTCTTCTCTCTTGTGATTTTCATCATGAGTTAGCATGTTGCTAATGGACTCTGAAGTAGTCAAACGCAAACTCTCATGTAGGGTTCCCCCAAAGTGAAATTCCCAAGTTAAATTTAGTCTTTAATTACACCTCTCTTATGCTCCTGTTCTTTCTGACCACACTATCAGCTCACACAGAGTTCTCCTTCTCTTTCCTTCCAAGCTACAGTGTTGAAACAGCTCTGCTGAGGCTATTTTAGGCCTCTGCTGCCTCCTTTCCACCTTGCTCCACAAACACCAACTCTGGGATCCCGATGAGAGGTTAATTGTCTCATTTCTGCAGTCTACATGAGAGTGTGTACTCTCAATCCATCAATCTATCATTATAGACATTAATACATAAGGCAAACTGAGCTAAGTACACTGTACGGCCTTCACTGGGCTCTCTGACTCCGTGAACCCTGCAGGCTGAATTCCAAGCGCAGTGTCATCAAACCTTTGTCTTTTCATGGAAAAACAGTGTGTGAAACCAAATACGCGGCTATCGGACAACACACTTCCCGCGGTATGAATGCGACCTGGATTAAATGAGTGTGCGCGGGTGGGTGGAGTGTCCCAGGGAGTTCAAAGGAAGCTCCGGTCATGTACACACAATAATGAGAGCAGCGCCCTGCTCGCTTGATTGAGGGTGTAATGAGTACTTGAAAACAGATGTGTGAGAGATCACTGCTCTTCGCTATCTCAATATTAGCGCAAACAATGAGAAGACAAAAGACAAAGGGCGTGGTCACGAGGAAGCTGACTTTCCATCAGGAGATCTTGAGGAATGTGATCTTCTTAAGACTACTTTTGGCTTGCAAAAGCTTATTATCTAGATCTGAAGAAGGTTTCATAGTTGGCAATTTGTTCTCAAACTGGCGTATGTCTCTGAATGTGTTCCAAAGGTCATGCTAATGCTAAGTCATTTAACCTAGTAATGCTATAGGCAGCTATTTTCAGTTATGGAGTGCAACCTTGTTGAATGTATTGAAAGTATTTTAAGTATTAAAAACTACTACAAAAAAACACAACTACTTATCCTAATTAAGTTTTTAGTTATATGTTACAAAATTTGACACAGGTGTCATAGATTATGTATCATACCATGAAATTATGCTAAACCCTGATGAAAAAACATCCGTTTACACCACAAATATAACGATAAAGGACAGAGAAATGATATCGTTGGGAATCATTTTCGGAACCATTTTTTGCCAGCTTATGAACAAATTAAAACATCGACAACCAATCAGAATCCATCCTGCTATTATGCGCTTCAGAATTTAAAGCGGCATACGTGCTTGAGCAAATAATAAACAGGCATATATCATTCACTGGTGTGAATGCAAATATAGTTATCGTTATCATTATATCTTTATATTGTGCTTGGTGTGAACGGGCCTTAACTCCACGTGTGACTGGGGTAGACAACATTACAAAAGATTATATTGGCCTATAATAACAAGTGGTGTAGACGGTACAGTAATAGTCAGGTTCGCATCCCAAACTTTTTATCTTCCTTTTCAAATTTCCTATCATATCAGAAAAGCATTTACTTTCATTAAAAATCAAGGAAACAAATCGAAAAGCTGAAGAAGTATTAGGCTTAAGGTATAGTTCTTATATTGTACCAGTAAGGTGACATACATTTACAAATTTAATTAAAAATGTACATTTACACTCAATACATTATTACATACTGTCTCGTACTACAATACTGAGGTGCGGATAATTGACACTATTTGAACAGCAGAGAATCCTGCGATTTTAACATTGTGTTATTTGTAATAAAATAGCAAATTTCTAAGAAAATACTGCTATTTGCACAGTGTAAATAGAATCCACTGCTATTTGCATTTAGTGTAAATAGCAGTGGATCAACTTCCTTAAATAAAACAACTTTCTCTCTTTTTAATTAAGGGGCTTTGTCAACGTCAAAGATGGATTTCAGTTTGATGAAACCCTGACAGGACATTTTAAAGTATATTTTATTCAATATTATTTATATTATCACAATATAAAATTATAATAATTAATACATTCAGATTATCAATTCAATCATTCAAATGAAATATTATATATTAAAATATAAAACTATATTATAACATTAAATTAACGTAAAAAAACATTTTTATTACAGTGTACCCGAGCATTGCATAATGAAATGAAACATACTTAAATCTGCTTAATGATATTATTTAGTCACCAAAAATGACAAGTGACCATATTTGGTTTGTGGAAATGTCTGCAGGTTTTGTGGGTGTGTGGTTAAAATGGCGCTGCTGTGTCTTAACAAGTTAATGGAAAATCACATCCACTTGCACATAGCACATGCCTCGGGCTGCCTTCTTATGAAGGCTAAAAATACCTTTCAGTATATGCCCAATTAACCGAAACGTGTTGTAAAAATGAACTTCTATTGAAAAGATTACACGGTCATTTAACACTAAATACTGTTAAAGGTTTAAACGGTGTTTGAGGAATAATTAATCAGATAATGGGGATATGCAAAACTACATATTTTCATATATACAAAGAATCAATGGGCTGAAATGAATGGGGTAAACGGACTGAAGCGAGTTCGCTGCAGTCTAATTTTAGCCAAATGTCTCCAGAGCTCTTAAACTTGATGGCAAGCTCTGCAAGCAAAACATGAAGGTCTGCAGGGACTTTCGAGCAAGGAATTATAAACACACAATCCTCAGGTTTTTTTTTTTTCTGCAGTGACGGCAGGAGCATGTCCATATCAGCAGCTCAGCAGAGTTAAACGTTTCCACCAAAACCATGTAAGGAGTTTTTAGGGTGCTTTAGGAACCTAGTTTGATCAGAGACAATGTAAGGGAGGAGATAGACCACTTGAATGGGAAAATCAAAACAAATATAGCAGCTGTAAGAATGAAAGCCCCGCCTTTCAGTTAAAGAGCCAATGATCTTTTTAAAAGAGTTTGTTTACTTTAGAACACACAGCTAGCTTATTATGATTTGAGCTACATTTCTGATATTATTATAATATGAGACATTAAAGTAGAAAAGATATCCACTTTTACGTCACTTGCCTTCCAAAATGGCCGCTGAGGTAATTGATTTGCCTTAAAATTGATTTGACTGCAGTGCTTATGTTTCTTTCCAAATAATGCATCACCTTTGAAACACAAATGTATCTAAGCTGTTGCCAAATGTCTGTGTATTTGCTCATTTCCTTGCAGACGGCTCCGGTCGGATGTGCTGCCATCCAGCAGGGGTAGGCTGGGCGAATCTGTGACTGATTGGTTTTTAAGCCTACAGTTGTCCGCTCATCATACTGAGGAGAAAAGGGAGGTTTCAGTTGCTATGGCATCATCACACTCCACATATTACTTTGCACTTTCTTTGTTATGAGTATCCCAGAGGACGTACTGTGACCAATGATGAATCAAAAGCAGAGCAGCTATGCCTAAGCCCTCTGAAGCATCTGTGATCTGTTAAGAAGACACTGAGCACTGCGGTGACACTGGTTTTGTTTCAAAGACAGACTTAACAACATGGCCATTCAATTGTGATTCATTTGGAATTTTTTTTTTAAGTTTTCTGTTTCACTGGATCTGGACTTTACGTTTCAAGGAATAATGTGGCTTTGTTATGAACAGATGGCTTGGGCATCACAAAATAGAGAGTATACTTTTTAAATATACTGTATATGTATATTGACTTGTACATATTAAATTATAAAAAAGAATAAGGAATCATATTACATTTTATTGTGTTTTAAACGAGTAAAAATCTCATTGACAAATGGGCAAAACTTAGGATAGTGGCACAACTTATTAGCATTTAGGGTGATAGTAATTAGTTTTTTAATGTGTCATAAATAGATTTATGCTGTAAATATGGCTGACAATATTGTTACACTGAATGACATTTTAGTGGGCAATTTGAGTTAATCGGGGAAAATGTATGATATTTATTTTTGGCTCAGAAAAACAAAATTACAATTAATTTAAAGAAAAGACTTTTTTAATGTTTATATATTTATAAGATAAGATATTTAACATTTTTCATTACCGCTTGTTTTGCTTTTTTGAAAAAGTCAGAAATCAATCAATCAAATCAATTATATTCATGACAGTCCTAGTTATAACTGTAAAAAAACTATTTTATAAATTATTATAAAACTGAAGCTACAATGTCAACTTAATAAAGTAAATATTTTATGAAAATGATTTTATTTTAATGACAGTACTAGCATTGAACACTAATACATAACAAAAGCTAGTATTTCCATATAATACATAAAGGATTTGTTTAGTGCAATTACAAAATATGAGCATATCGCATTATGAATACATCTCATTCATGATGTCTCTCTCACCGAACCTGATACGGGAGTCTCTCTGTCTCTGTTTCTGTCTCTCTGAGTGCTCCGTGCTCATACAGGAAGTCATGTACAGTAGATAACAGGGAAAACAGGAGGAGGGGGCTAAATTTCTTCCTGAAATGGGACGGTAGTAATTAGCAGAGACCGGGGAATAGCATTTGTTTTCCTTGTGCAGCTGAACATGAAATTAAAGTTTTATCTGGAGGTCACAGACCATCGGTCCCAGGGGTCAAACTCATGAGTGGACTCACATGAGTGGATCACAAAAAAACAAATACTCCAAAAAATGTCTATTTTACCGTTTATATGCACTAATTTTAAAACGTAATAAGCTTATCTAAATAAGACATTTTGTGTTTAACCTCTTATGTCTCTCATTTTCTCTCATGGCTCAATAGTATCCCTGATACCTCTATCCCTCAGTCTACATCAAAGAGGGAGTCCCGAGGATCTGTAAGGCTATATAAAGCCCTTTGCTGCAAAACTCCACCAGTTTTTGCCCATAGTCTTCCCACAGTCAAGCTGCCAAGCCGACACACATTTTCCTGGCTGGAGTTCAGGAAAGTACTGCTCTGAGCTGAAGGATGGAAACTTCAGACTGCCTTTGCCTGGATACAATAAAAAACACACAAACACAGGGTCGGGTGATTCAGACAGTACCTTCTTTATCAGGAAAGGGCTCACCTGGTGGACACGTCCCTTATCAGACCTCTGTTCTCTTTAACACCAGATACAAGCCATCATAAACACACTGTCTGACATGTGACAGCCTTAACTGTTTTCAAGTTCATTTTTTTACATCCATCATTTCGAATGCCAACAAACTACAAACCACAAGGGAAAATGGGTTTCATTTTGTATCCCTCACTTAAGTTCAGTGAGTCATACTGGCCTCATAATATAACATTCCTGTCTCTCACAAATGATACAGAGCGCTCTGCTCAAATACATGCTGCCATTTGACTTCAAGCTTGTATGTGGATGACAAAGATTAAAGGATCTTGCCCTGGACTAAAATTGTAACATGAATAGGAACCCAGATGGTTGTATAAATTAGGGCATTGCAAAGCGTGCAACAAAATTCTAGATAAATGGCAGAAGTTTGCCTTGTGTCTTGCAGTTTTATTTGTGACCTTGTTTTAATTCTGTTAATGGTTACTTAACTTTATACAGCACATTGGTCAACAGTAGTTGTGTTGACTTTGTGTTTCCAGTGCTTTATAAATAAACAGAAATTACTGTTCAATTCAAGAACTTAACCCTCTAACACAACTGATCTATTCTATTTCTATTCAATCTACTTGTTTTCTTTTTATTTATTATATATAAAAAGCTTAATCCACCAACACTTACACTGTCTATTCTGTCTATTCTATTCTATTAACCTCTATTTCTATCTACTTATAGACTATATATTTATATATATATACAGGGTGCGAATTAGTGAAAAAAGCAGAGGGGGTGGGGGGGGATACTTAAATCACGATAAATGATCTCATGAGAAAACATTTTTAGGCAAGTATAAGTCATATCATGAAATGTTTTTAATACGATGGAAAATTTATCAACAGCGCTTTGTGTAACTCATTCAGTTAAACCACGATCACGTATAGCGAAACGGGACTTCATAGAGCGTTTCGCGAATCATTTCACCACCTGGGATAAAAATAATCCAGCTGAGGCAGGGATGCATAGACCAGAGACACCCCCCCACACTCACAATAAATCGCACCCTGTGTAAAAAAAAAAAAAAAAAAATATATATATATATATACACTATATTACCAAAAGTTTTCGCTCACCCATTCAAATGATCAGAATCAGGTGTGCTAATCACTTGGCCT
>JAUCNO010000585.1:3892284-3911923 GCA_032353835.1 Enteromius viviparus | reverse complement strand
TCTATCTATCTATCTATCTATCTATCTATCTATCTATCTATCTATCTATCTATCTATCTATCTATCTATCTATCTTAAGAGCAAAATTAAATTAGAATAAATTGGGTAACACTTTACTTGAAGGTGTCCTTGTCACATGTTACATGTACTTACTATTATAATAACAATCAAGTTATGCATTACATGCAAGCAACCCTAAGCCAAACCCTAATCATATACTAAGCACAAGTAGTTATATTAGTAATATTACTCAGTACTTAAATGTATATAATTGTATATAAATTAGGGCACCTTAAAATTAAAAGCAACCTAAAATAGTTTTTATAAATATATAATTATAACTGTACTTTACTACTTGTAGGTACATGCACATTTTTATTTAAAACAAATAATTCAAATAAATTAAAGTAAAATTTAATGGCAAGATCAAAAAAAAAGTCACTTTTTTAGTAGCTCTTTAAAATTTTGAAACCATTTTATTCAAGCATTATGTGAGAAGAGTAAGGGAAATGTTGAGAACTTCTGATATATAATCATACGTATTTAAAGACCCCCTAAATGAAAAATGCATTCGCCATCATACTATTAACACAAATGTGATGTTACTTCTAAAACCATGCTTCCCCCCTCACACAAACATCCATGTACCATCCAACTACCCATAATTCCCATAGTTACTATCTATCATCTTTCAGCTTCCCACACCACGCAGTTCTGTGAACAGACGCTGAGATCGCACTCATCAACCCCCCCCACCCCAGCGCTTTTCCCAGGCCAGTCTGATAAAGGTGAGGGTCATGTAATCTTATCGGCTGGACCGCTCGTGTTATTTCCGCTGGCACCCTTTCACACCACTGTTTGTGCACAAACGGACCCTCCACAGCCCGAGCCGCCCGCGGTAAGTCTTATCAGCATGAATAGAGAACCGGGGGACAGGGAACGTGACCACCTCAACAAGGAAACTCAACACTTCAAAACACTGCAAACACATTCCCCTTCCCGAGACACATGCCGCATTCAGGGCCACTGTAAACTTCTGGAACAGGAGGCCAGAGACGGCTCCTACAGCTTACTGTAAACTATCAGTGAAATTCAAGTAGGTGGAGCATCGATTACTTCAGCGGAACTGAGAAACAAGCCTGACAGCTGGGAGATCTGAACAGCTCACTGTCATTTAGCTTATTGGATTTTTTTGGCAGAATGCTGAGCTCTAATGAGACTTTTAACTTTATTTTTTATATATACATTACCATTCAAAAGTTGGTACAATTTGTCAATGTTTTGAGCTTCATATGCTCACCAAAGTTGCATTTATTTGTACAGTAGAAACTGTTTATTATTTTAACTTTATTTGATTCAAAATACAGTAAAAACTGTGAAATATTAAAATTTTATATAAAAGGTTTCTTTTTCAATCTATTTTAAAGTAAAAAATTTTCCTGTGATGCAATGCTGACTTTACAGCATTATCACTTCAGTTTCACATGCTTCATCAGAAATCATTCTAATTTCATATTATTATCAATAATTTACTTAATACTTAAAACAATTAAATACGTTTTCCAGATTTTTTGACCAATTCTTTTTTTTTTGCTGTCACTTTTGATTGCTGGAATGATTCTTCACTGAACAGAAGTATTAATATGTTAAAAAAAAAAATCTTGTGTATCATATATAACACAACGTCATATGTGTGATTTATCAACAAGTTAAATGAATGGTGGGGAAACTTCGTGTGCAGGACCGATCTAAAAATGCGACTTTATACATCTTTAAACTTCCCACTAAATGCTGTTTCTCTGAAGAACCTGATTCATTAAAATGCCCCGTGTCATTGTCGAAAAACACCAGTGTGAAGATGAGATGTCCCAACCACCTTCAAGATTTACAGTAATGCTTATTATAGCAATAATTATTTCACCAAACAGACAAACTTTATTTTTTATTTATTAATAAATTGAGTGCTGGGCAACAATTAATTTCATCCAAAATGAAAGTTTTAATGTACCTATTATATATACATATATATATGTGTGTGTGTGTACTATATATACAGTATATATGTATATATATATATATATATATATATATATAGAGAGAGAGAGAGAGAGAGAGAGAGAGAGAGTGTGATAAATACACAAAGATACATGTGGTTGATTTTTGTTGTACATATGCCTGACAAGATTGTTACACTGAATTATATTTTAGTGGGTAAAGGTAAATCAAGGAAAAATATTTAATATTTATTTTTTGCTCAGCAAAACAAAAAGAACGTTTTTTTTAAATAAAAGTATTTTAAACATAAAACTTTTTAATGTTTTGTGGGGAAAAAAACAACAATTTACAGCAGTATTTCACTTATTGTTTTTTCATAGTTAATACCTTTTTCGTATTACATCCATGTATATATTTAAGATATATCATTGTTATTATATATTTATGTTATGTTTATATTTTAAATATATTTATATAATACAAATTATTTCAATATAAATATACACATGTAAATATTTTCAAAATACATAATATACATCTATGTTTTATGTGTATCACACAAGCATTGTGAAGCTAGTAATATCAGTTACATTTTCTATAGTTAAAAAAAAAAGTAACAATGTGGCTATAACTGTAATATCTCTCATATTTGGGGCTTTCATCTACATCCTTAAGCAGGTAGGATATTGTTCCCCACATCCTGCCATCTGATAAAGACCCCATCCTCTCAAACAGCAATCTTCTGTTAGCGAGCCTTCAGCTTACTCATGTCTGATTCGGGCTCCCCCTTTACCACCGCCGGGGTTCGAACTCAAACAAAGGAAAATAAAGCGAGGTTTGTGCTGGTAACAGGTACCATCTGCGTCTGGTTACCTACCCGGCAGTGGTGCATGGGAAAAAAGAGGTAGCGCTCCTCTAAAATGAGCTGGCCGGAAGTGGCCCCTGAGCCTCTCAAAGCTGCTCCAGAGCACAATGTCTGGAGGTGTTACTGTCTCCTGGTTTGTGGTGTTAAACCATGAAACACGAGCTTTATTTTACACCAGTCCTGTAAAATGCAGCTCTTCTAATCTTGCTTTACTGAGTCCAATCACCTCCAAATGGTTGTGAGTTTAATTTGGGATTTAAAAAAGGGTTTACATGTGGAGACAGTGATGGACTTAAACCTGAAACAGCCCTTTACAAATCCACAGTTATACAAGCATATATATATATATACACAAGTGACTAAAATATGCAGGAAAGTGTTCAATTATCTTGACGTAAAAGCTGTCGTTTTTAGTAGCAACATATGAATTTGTAACAAACTCATCAGTCCGGCATGTGCTTTGCTATTTATGGTCATGTCTTCTCCTGCTGGGATGAAGATCGCTGAATAAATGCTTGAATTTGTGCGTGTTCCTCGTTTCATTCTGTAATTGTTGTGTTGTTTGTTTATTCACAGTTTTTCAGAAAAAAAACATTTTGAGGCCAATGGCACGAAGTCATTTAATGACACGTAACTATAGGAGAAGTTTGATTAATATGAAGTCTTGTAGGAAAGCCGGCTTGAACCTCTCACCCAAGCATATACAGAGGACTGATAGATAGCATCCTCACCGCAGGCAACACTGTCTGCTATGGAAATACAACCCAGGCAGGGAGAAATGCTCTGCAAAGAGTCTGCTTAGAGGATCTTAGGGACAAAATAATCAGGGACTCACTCCACCCAGCTCACTCTCTGTTCAGACACAAAAACTGTACGTACAATCTGAGACACAACAGAGCGGACAACATCACCACACAGAACAAGGTTCTTCAATAGTTTCTTCCCCGCCACAGTCAGACTGATGGCGAAACAAAAACACTGAACACTACAGAAGAAAATGTGCAATATCCTTGATCTGTGAAAAAGTATAAAAATGTGCAATATTATAACTGTGAAATATCTGCAACGCAACTTGAATGATCTTTAGCCAGTACTAGAACAGTACATGCATCTAAAGTAAAAACACTTCTGTATTAAAATTAGATATTAATAGATCCTTTATTTATTTAGTTTAACAATGTTTTATTCTCTTTTTTAATTCTCTTGTTGTTTTGTTTTTATTCGTCTCAATGAAATTCGTCTGAATTTCAATGTGCATTGGACTGTTGGTTTTATGCGCAAATGGCAAATAAAAATCTTGAAACAATGCAGGTGCAAACAAGGTAATTGATATGACAACAACAAAAAAACACAAAAATAATACAAATGAATGCTGCAATCTTGTAATATTCATCAGGATCCATTTTTAGTCAATATGTCAGTTTTGTACATTGAAATGCTGAAAATATGTTCAAATTCGTATGTTTAGATGCTGAACATACGTCAGTATTGTACGTTTTAGTACCTGTAAAAAAGTAAATGTACGTTTTATAGAACAAAATTTTACGTAAAATGCATACGAAACGACATGAGATCACTCAAATATGCTAAAATGACACTGATCTTAGAAGAAAGTGTAATTTCTTAAAATGCTCACTCTAGGATTGGAACAGAGGTAAACTGTGCTTTGCCAAACCACTGTTATAACTTTCAATCAGCTTTACCTCTGCCAAAAAACACATACCGACTTTCAATCAAATAGAAAAAAATTACATCTTCTTGGAGCCACTTATTCCTTATTTAGGGAGTAATATCCCAACGCAATGCAATTGGGTAGAAAATAGCACTTCCTAGAGCACGTCTCCATTTAAAACCATGACCAAAACCATGACTTCCTCTGCTCTAAATTAGTTCCATTCCTCTTTTTCCTTAGGATGCTCTTTTTGGAGCACATCTAGGAGTTGGCCAGAGCCTGTGTTTTGGTTTTTGTTGTGCAATGCACTGGAGCTTGAAGGAAGTGTTGAAAATCACTTGATGACTGTAAGAGCTCTGCTACAGAGCCGTTGCCAGCTCTTCCATCATGATCTGGGGAGGAACCTCAGGGGTTACGGATGTTTAAAGGAGCCTATTACACATTAACTTCCTCTAAACACTCATCCAATCATTATTTGTTCCATTCTTAATCTGAATACTTTTAATAACTGATTAGCAATAACTATAAATTCTTTTAAATCAGTAGGGACTCTGGGAATGTGTTTGGAAATCCCAATCACAAAGCTGTCATTTGTTACAATTCAACTCTAATTGAGGTGTAAAATTGCGTGTGAACTCACTCGAGAAAAAAGGAGAAATAGCAAACTGCTGTTAGTATGTTTATCCAAATTCAGCCATAGATTGTTAGGAAATCTGTTTTGCGATGCCTTATCTCTGACTCCAGTGTCCAGTTCTATATGGGATGTCCTGAGGGGTAAAAATGAGATAATACAATGCTGCAATGCTCAAGTCATTTCCTCAAACACATCACATGAGCTGTGAATGAATGAACCCTGGTAACACAACTTCCTGACAGCTAGATAAAGAATTCCAGAGGCAAGGGAAAGAAAACTGGCATGTTTTCAGAAAACATACAATTAGACTATAAACCTGATAGCAGGGCTCTTACGAAGTGACAACTAAACTTTATAAAAGTCATCAGGTTGATCTGTCGTTTCTGACCGAAAAATAATCTGTAAAGATCATCTTGTTTTGCTCTGGTTGCGTGCATGCATTTAAAAATGATATAAGATATGTATAATGGTCAAAAGTTTGGGGTTAGTACGACTTAAGAATATAATACATCTATTCCGCAAGAGCACATTAAATTCATTAAAAGCTCCAAATGTAAAGACATTTATAATCTTACAAAAAAATTGTTATATCAAACAAGCTCTGTTCTTCTGAATCTTCCTTGAAGTCATGAAAAAATATTATGGTTTAGATAAAAATGTTCAGCAGCACAACGTTTATTGAGCGTCAAATCAGCATATTTGGATCATGTGACACTGAAGACTGCATTAATGATGCTAAAAAACAGGAACAAGCCACATTTGCAAATAGACAATATGCATTTTAAATTGTAATAATATTTTACCATATTACTGTTTTTACTTTCTCTTTAAAAAAATAGTGAACATAAAAAGCTAACCGATCCCAAATTTTTGAACAGCAGCATTAATAACAATAAATCCCCATACACACTATGAACGATAACTATAAAGATAACCATATTAGCGTCCACACCAGCAGACAATGTTGTTTGTTTATTCTAAACACATGTGCGTCTGTCACTTTAAATTCTTCGGCTCATCAAAGCAGGACGGATTCTGATTGGGTGTTCATGTTTAAAGCATTTTTATGGTCTGAAAGTGATTCCAGTAATATTATGCCTCTTTGTCTTTATTGTTATAGTTGTGAAGTGCTGTTCTTTAATACTGAGAATGATTTTTACAACTATATCTTCATCTATAAATAAATCACCTTCACCTTTAAATAAATATCAATTCGTATATGCTGCATTACACAATCATTCTATGCAACTAGTGTTGTCAAATAATGCATTGCAACTTTTTTTGTGTGCTGTGTATATTTATTATGTGTATACAAATACACATGCGCGTACATATATAAAAAAAATATATATTTATATATTAAATATATTTATCATATAAATTATGTAAATATAAATCTAGTGTAAATGCATGTAAATATTTTCAAAATATATACAAATATATATTTGTGTATATATTTATGTATATGTGTATATATATATATATGTGTGTGTATGTGTGTGTGTTTATATATACATAATAAATATACACAAAACAAACACATATAACTTTTATTTTATATGAGGTTTGACAGCACTATAAATGCAAGTTTTATTTGCATCATTGCAAGCACATTACTAATAGCATAGCATAAAAAGTAACAAAAAATTACTTTTAGAAGCACACATTGCCGACACTGTCAATATGTTATTAGTCAGAATTAGTAGAATCACTTTAGAAATTACACATCAGTGAACACATACGTGATAAAAGAGGTTTCTGCTCTATTTTTGGTTGACTTTTCTTTGCAAAGTTTCCTCTTTACGATAACATCATGAATCTAAAAGAGTTGTAAAGGGCCGAAAAACATGGGCGCTTTGATGTAATTCAGGTGAGATCTGGGACTGGCCCTGGGCTAAATTTGGACACCGGTAGGCTGTTAAATGTTAAAAGGTGAAGGTGACAGGTTAATAAAATACATTTTTGTACGTTTGAGTATAAAGACTACTGCTCAAAAACCAAACAGGAGGCGTCAATCCTTGAAACACCTAAAATATCCATTCTAACTCGGAAAACAAACACATGCAGGATGAAATCATACAGTCAGGGTCAAAGGTGCACGACAGATCTGAGGCCAAAAATAGGACGATCAGATTAATGGCAATGAGTATCAAGATCTGAAAGCCAGCATCTTCCGCAAGCCATTTTTTCCATCGGTTTAAGAGCCGTCATAGTTGCCCTTTGCCCTGGGGTTGCTGACTTGCAGTTTGCCACTGGCAAGCACTACAAACAGGCAACCGCCTCCAGGACCTCTGATCCCAAAAGGGGTAGGTTCCACATGTGTGTCAATGTTTTTATTTCAAAACAGAAAATGAGAGCATGAAAGGAGAGAAAAGTTGGTTTGCATATGTACAGCAAACACACACATCCACAGGTTTTTATTGCATCTGAACTTCAACAATAAGATGAATGTGTCTGGCTACCTAAAGGAAAATGTTTGCGCTTTCATATACAGCTCAGGAGACTTAAAGAAGCAGATCACCCAAATATAAAAAATAGCCGTCATTTATTAATCTTGTTTGAAACTTAGATTGTTCTTAAAATTCCTAATACATCCCAGTTCAGTCTTTAGTCTGATTTTACGAGAAATGTTCATATTAAAATCTATTATCATGGTAAAATCTAAATATAGTTTAAGGCATTATTAAAATGTCTCTGCCTGCCGCACATGAGCAGTGTTGGGGGTAATGCATTAAATAAAACGCGAGTTGCGTAATCAGGTTACTTTAAGTAACTGGTAAACTTGATCATTTAGACGTAAACATGGCAGTTATTTGTTTTCCACATCTTGACTGAAAGCTCTCGTGTTGCCACGTTGAGAGAAATCAGGAGTAAGTATAGAGGCGTTGAGCTCGTTGCATGAACATAATAGTTCTAGATTAAATATGAACATGTATTGTTCATATTTGTCTCACCTGCACAAAAACAGATTCAGTATTCCTCAAAAAAAATAAAACATTCAAATGCAAACTCTGAATATTAAATAAACTTGCAATAATTGAAAGTTAAATCAGACAATGTATTTAATACCATTTTATAAACCAAAAAGTGTTGAACCTTCTTCTCTTGCGTCATATTTTTCATGTAATTTGTGAACCACGCCCTCTACTGTACAGACGTGAATTTACATTTTCTTCAGCCTGGAAAATATTTTGCATTTGTAAAATAACTTTTTCAATAAAAAAAACAAGCTTTGAAAAGTAACTCGCAATAATGTAATGCATTAGTTTTAAAAGTAACTTTCCCTAACACTGAACAGAAGAATTGGAGTCACAAAAGTCTCCTGTTGCTCTTCATGTGATGTCACTGCTGATTAGATAGATAGATAGATAGACAGACAGGCAGACAGAGAGATAGATATAACGATAGAGTGTATTGACAGGACTTGGATGAGTACTTTAGACTTTAGTCTGGATCAACTGTATGATGATATGACCATATGACCATGACTGTGGGTGGGATTCTAGTGCAGATGTTGTCTGTAACTAGGTCTCCACCCAGCAACAGGATAAATCATGCACACCCTGGACTATCATCAAGAAAATCAGCCAGCTGATCTGGGGAGCGATTTAATGGCACGGTGCGCAGCTTGACACTGCAGGGTTCATCAAGTCCATTTCTGAAAAGGCTAAAACCCTCAAATCCAAAAAAGAAATCCAGACCGTGCGGACAACTCCCCTTTTGTCACGAAGCAGACGTGTAATCAGTTTTTTTTGGCGTATGTTAAATAAAGTCATAAAGTGGTACTAATGTTTTAATTTAGCACCATGTGTCTGCTGTGTGATGCTCATCCCTGTCTGCGCTGTGTCCCGCTGACCCTCATCTTCAGAGACCAACAGTTGCTATATGGCTGGACCGCAGAGACCAAATAAAATGGAAGAGATGGAAGAAGAGACAAAAAAAAAAGGGGAAGGAGGAGTGGGACATGGGGCAGGTGGCAGAAGCAAAGATGTCGACAAGAAAAGAGAATGATATTGCTCACAACTGAACTGCTAGTGACACGAAACTGAGGTAAAAGAGTGAGAGCGAAATGAAACATTGGTCAGAACCAGTTCATATGAAGCAGTCCTGGACTCAACAAGTTAGCGATTACTGATTAGCCAGTTCAGTCCCGCGGGGAGGCTTGTCTGTCCTTGGCTTGGGAAAACAACATGAAAGGAAGCCGGCTGTTTTGTGCGGGCGACTTGAAAGCGCAGTGGCTATCAGAGACATTAGCCTTATCAATGGCCGGTGCTTTAGAGCTGAGCTATATGAAGCAACAAGGGCATGTCTCCAGCGAGGAGATAACTAACACATACCTCCGGCCCTATTTGCATGCACCCGGGTAACAGGAGGGACAGGACAAGAAGGGACAGGACGGGGAGGGAGGTGGTTTTAAATAATTATTTAATAAGAATTTGAATTAAAAAAAGAAAAAAAACTGGCCAGAACTAGGCACCGGTGCCAGACGCACCCCAAATGCCCATTTTGGTGGCATGGCCAGCGAGGTTGGCACGCGACTGGCACGGCTAAGGCTTCCAGATCCATAACATCTGCTGGGCCAAGCTGTCCTTGAGTGGGATGGATAAAGAGAATTGCAACTTTTGAGGTCAATAAGTGCGAACTAAACTTGGGTGAGGTTGGCTTTTAAAATGAGAGTTTGACAACTAGGCTTTATTGGTGAGAGAAGTCAATGTTCTATTTACAGACGGTCACTTAAAAAAAAACAAAAAAAAAACATATATATATATATATATATATATATATATATATATATTTTTAATTATGGCTGTTAAAAAGTATATTATGCAAGTTGAATTTACAAAAAATTTTATTTACAAAAAGTCCTTGGGTCAGGAGTCAATATCTCACGTCCGGTTCCTACATATTTTATGAGCTGGCTAATTCGTATGACCTCACTTGTGGGATTTTGCATGATTTCTGTGAGAGGTAAGTTTAGAGGCGGGTTTAGGACTGGTCTTTCATACAAATTCTTACGCTTTTGCCATCTTGTAAAATAGTTTTTATTTATTATTTTATTATTAATTATAAATCGTACGAGTTAGTACAAGTGAGGTCGTAAGAATTAACCACCTTGTAAAATATGCACAAATGGCTGTGAGATCAGGCTGGTATTACACTGGTTGTGTTAAATATATGTGATTCACTAAAAAGAGCCTAATCTTTAAAGTGAATCATTCTTGAAATGGACTACACAGCTTGAACTACACGTTTCTGATTCATCAAAAAGGACCCAATCATTTGTTTCGGAAATGGTCCACGCTTGTTTAACTGTGCGTTTCTGATTCACTAAAAAGATTTGAATAATTAGGTTCATTTGTACTGCAATTGGACAATTCTGGTTGCACTATAAGTTTCTGATTCACTGAATAGTGCCAAATCATTAGAGCCGAGTTTTTCTACCCACTTGCAAAACTGCCAATTGTGTGTGGATTTCTACTGAATTGACTGGATTGATTAGTAATCAGAAGACAAGAAGCTTCAAAAAAGACACAAAAGAATTAATAAAATGCTTTTAAATTTCAAATCTCCCCCTCAAGTGAATTAAACCACTTAGACTGGTTTTGTTTTACTTTCATTCAATTGCCCAGAAAATAGCAACGAGCACATTCTTCGAAACGGCTCGTTTTGTTTGTGTTCCACTGATGAAAGTAAGTCATATGGGTTTGGAATGATATGAAGGTGAGTAAATAACAACATTATTTTTCATTTTTGAGCGAACCGTCACTTTAAACAGCAGTAAGCTACTGTATCAGAGAAGCCTGGTTACCTGAACTCACCTGCGCACATCGACTCACAAGAAGCTTTCATAAAATATTAGGCTGACTCCCAGTGGATGTTTGCAGTTTGTACAAACATCTAGGCCAAAGTTCATCCTCCCTTGTCCTACTCTTGGCTCTTTCGTACTTTTCCACCGTCTCAGCTGAAAGTCTGACGCACCTTCTGAAGGACAAAGGTTTCCCACAAGAAATATAGACTGGGTCTTACGCCGTCGTCCTGTCTTTCATTGTGCCTGGTTACATAATGCTAAACCAATCAATCTAAGCACTGACTCCTGAAAAGCAAATACCTTGGGCTGGACTAACACAATTTTTGCCAATGGCAGCAATAACAAAAACGACTTTTTAAAAATAAAACAAATCACTCCAGCGAGAACTTCAATTTCTCTTGTATGAACTTTCACCTCCGCTAGCGCAATTAATGCTCGCTTGGAGCAATTTCGTTAGTCATTCTGAGGTTATACGCAGTTCGCAAACCTTCCATCACGCTCTGAAGTGGAGCATCTGAATTGCATTGTGGGATACGCTTCTGTGTGGCGGTACGGTAAGAATTACCAGTCCCCGAAAATATACAATAATCATAGCAGGAAATTGTATTAGTTCAAAGTCCTTAGCCGCAGTGAGGGAAAACCTCATCCCTGCATTTGTCCCTGTCATCGACACAAAGGGAACCACATTTTAACTGGTGATAGTGAGAAAGCGAGCATTCTGTCAGGTCTTATTTGTTCAAGCCGCGCATGCTGCGTAAATGCTTGCAAATGGAGCCCTGATCCACTGCTGCAGTCACACATGACTCCCATGCATCCCCATCAACAGGCCCGGTCAATTAGTAACTTGCAAGGAAAATAAATTGTGGCTTGTGAAGGCTTCCCAGCAGGACAGCTTTAACAGATTGGCTTAGTAAATGGATCCACACTCAACAAAAACGCCCATTCTCTACCTGCTGATAATAATCTGTCTTTTATTTAAACTGATTTAAGTGGCCGGGCATGTGTGTGTGTGTGTGTGCAGGAGTGTGTGGAAGCAGTGCTAAGTTGGGTAATTGAGATCGTATTTTAAGGCAGACCGAGTCTTGACTCAATTCCCTGAGCTTTAAATGTACTATCATGTTCCTTGCTGAAAGATTATGTCAAAATGAAATTATTTTAATAATATTAAACTTCATAAATAATACGTACTGATAAATAATGCGGCTCTTATTAAACGTATGTTCACACAGAGACTTTTAATGAAGGTGGCAGTCCAAAGTTCCTACATATTTAGTGTAACACTTTATTCATTAAAATTGTAAAATATTACTGATAAAACGCACAACGGGTGTCTTGTCTACATGTTGAAGAACCAGTCAGCAGCTACACTGATTTAAGTAAGAGTCACCAAAAAGAGCTCGAGAGTCACTGAACTACACTAACTGTGCTATTTGTAATGATTCACTAAGAGTCATTTGTTCAGTAATCATTCTCTACACTGGTTGCACTGTATGTCTTTGATTCACTAAAAAAGAAGCAAATCATTAGACTCAGTCGAATCGAACCACAAAGCTTGTGCCTATATGTTTTTGATTCATGAAAAACAACTGAACCATTAAAAGTCATTTGTTTTGGAAATGGACTAAACTGGCTGCACTGTATGTTACTGATTCACTAAAAAGAACTGAATCTTTGGAGTCATTTCTTCTGTGATCAAACTACACTGGTTGCACTGTATGTTTCTGATTCACTGAAAAGTGCCAGATCATTACATTCAGTTAATCTGGAATCAGGCTGTATTTGTCGTATTATATATGTTTTTGAATCATTAAATAGAATCAAATCATTAGAGTCATTTGTTTTGGAATCAGACTTCTTCTCTAGTTGTGATAAATGCATTGATTCACTAATAACAATCAATCATTAAAGTCAGTAGAACTTATTAGAGTCATTTGTTTAAGAATTGGACTGTACTGTGTGTGTTACTGTATATGTTTTTGATTCACTTCATAAAACTGATTCATAAGCTCATTGGATCTGTCATTCATGCTGTAGATTCAGTAGTTGTTGGGGTGCCCCTGAATTATCATAAAAACCTTTTGTATAGTCTTTGAATTCAGCTTTTCTTTTTACGTCTGTCAGCAGTACGACATGTTTTCTAATGCAGCACAATGTTAACGCGCTAATTAAAGGACTAATGTTCACAACTAACAGCAAAGTATATGATTGACGTTTCCGATTAACCTGAAATCACAGGCTACGCTAGTCCTGTTCTTGAAAGGCTGTAATGTGAGACAGAGGTATTTCAGCCATGGGAGAAGCCTTCAAAGGTGGTCCACTCTGGCATCAACCAGTCATTTGGCTGCCTTTGTCACTTTAAGAACAGCAACACCGAATTTTACTTGGCACATGAAAACTGTTAATAAGTTGCAGAGAAATTTGTTTAAAGATTTTCTCCTTAATGCAAAACAGACACTATGCTGCATTGTCTTGCTTTTTTACTGCATTCTTTTTTGATATCTAACATCTTCCAAGAACAAAATCATCCAACTTTAAAGTTTTGCTGTTGTTCGTTTTACAGTATTTAAATATTGTCTATTTAACGACCTGATCAATGCATATAAAAGAGGAAATACAAATTTAATTTCTTGCTGTAAAATCATAATAAAGTATAATTACTTTATGGAAAATATATAATAAAGTACTTCCTGCAAATTCTTTGTCACGGTTTTACCGCATTTGAAACTTGAGGTGTCAGAAAAGCACAGTGTGCATGAAATATTTGAGTGTTTGTAATATCATAGTTCGGTTTAAAATTCCCTCATGCTTCTATATCTGCACTGTGCATGTTTTTAGCTCATCCTATTTTCCATAGACCTGTAATTTAAAGGTACTTAAAACGCATCCGGCAAAAAGCAGATCGGCACTGTGGCTCACTGAGGCTTCAGATCCACCAGGAGATGAACCAGCATGAGAAGACAACAAGAGCCATAAGCTCCAAATTATTGTAATTATCATACGCTTCGGGAATTTCCTGTTGCAGATAATGGGGTATACCAATGTCATATGTAAAGTGTTATAAACGTGGAATTGTTTCATATAGACACTGATGCGCCCAAGATGGAGAACTCAGAGCTGCAGTTAAATTCACACATGTCCTGGTGTGCTAACTATAGGAGTGGTGGTCACCGGCCGATTACAGAGCTGAGAGACTTCAAACGCCCTTTAAAAGGAAGAAAACTAACATGACTGTCACCATTGAAGGGCAGATGCTAAAGCAACTCAAAGTTGAACTATAACTATACTGTAAATGATTGAATTACTGTAAATTGTTGTTGTTATTATTTTCATTTATTACTCCTGCTTACTAGGAAATTGTAAGGGAAGAGATGATGCTGACATGGGGAAATAGTCAAGTCACAAAATATTATAATAATGTAATAGCAAACTTTATAAACGCAGAAAACTTACTGAATCAAAATGTACATTTCCTCATCTGATTGGAAAATAAATAAGTAATAAATAAATAAATAAACAGTCTGATTCTAATTCAACTCAGTTTAATGGTAATTTATTATTATTATTATTATTATTATTGGAAAATATAACATAACATTATATAATTCCAACTGAACTTTTAATTATTATTATTATGATTGTTAATTATATAATATCATTAGATATTTAAAAAAACCCAAAAATGTTAATATTTGATTAATTAATTAGAATATAATTATAAATGTAAATAAATAACTATGATTAATGATCAACATTTAAATACATACTTTTTAAAATGGTAATATTTCAATAGAGGTGTAATTAAATTGATGTTTAAATTTTAAAAAATAACGATGGATGGATGGATGGATGGAAAGGATGGATGGAAAGGATGGATGGAAAGGATGGATGGAAGGATGGAAAGGATGGATGGATGGATGGAAAGGATGGATGGAAAGGATGAACGGAGAGAGAATTTTAATAAAAAAACTCAACATAGACACCATGTGTCAGGGCTCCAACCAAAGTTCAATGCTAAAATAATTTGTTTAGGGACAGTTTATTTGCATGTATAAATCGAAATGGTTCTGTAATGTCCACCTGAACATATATAGCTTTATTGTTACATAGCGAAGGCTACGAACTATGCAAAAATTTAAGATGCCTAGATTGGCTGATGAGGAATGAAGCAAAGGCAGTGTTTTACATTAAAGGAGTCCTTAGAGGTAACTAAATATGTCTGCATTTATGCAGGAAGCATGAAAAGAAAACAGCAGCAACGCTCACATTCAATCCGCAACTTTCAAAATGTCAACCCACACATGAAAATACTTTTAAACGCACATGACGTCAGATTATAAGCGCCGACTTTTTGGCCCGTAAACTGCACCAGTCCCCCCCCCCCCCACCTCCACGGCTCTGACAAGCACCCTGAAGTAGGTGAAGATCAAACACCGCAGCCTGGGGTAAATTATATCAGATTCCACTTTGTTACGAAGGCCTGCATTCGCTTTCCTACATTTACAGTCGAGGCCGACCCTCACGGAGGCCCCTCGGTCTCTTTCTTTCTAAATCCCGACAGCCGCTTGCGCTTGAGTCAGGAGGGGGGGAAAGGAAGAAAGAAAACGCAGACCATCTGACTTCCATTGCTCAGCTCGGCGTGTGTGTTCCGTTTAGCCACTGGTATTTGGATGAGGCGTACGGCGCAGTTACCAGAGCCCTGCTCCGAAACGTGTATGATGTCATTGAGGTTCCATCATTACAGGCTGCAGATGAGGCTGCTTTGGATGGGCCGGGTCAGTTCCCACGCTTGTTTGGCAGAGATCAGCTCCTGCAGCCATAATGCGAAAAAGCTTCTGGACAAGATTAAAAATGGAAGAGAATGAAAAAACAAGAAAGGGTGAGGATCTCCCTTGTAATGCTTCCTTTTTTTGACTGCTCCCTCCTCGCCCGTTCTGAATGGCTCTTACTGTATGTTGCATTCCATATCAGTGAGTCTGTCTAAGAGGCCTCACTCACGGGAGACTCTTGTTTGATAAACACAAAGATGTACAATGAAATGTGAGACACAAGGGCCCTGTTGATTTCTCGCTTTTAAGATTTAATATTGATTATGTTCCAGCTGTTTATCTGTGAGGCATGTGTCTTTAGGAGCACTGTAATGTGAGATGCAGAAACCAGCACTTCCTGTAGTTTCTGTACTGTAGCTCAACTGGAAAAGCATAGTGCTAGAAAAGTATGTTTTGCTAGAAACACACTTCCCTACTGCATAGCAGTACTTTGTTAAATAAGCATTACGTTTGAATTGCATGTATTCGTACAACAGTAGGTGAAAAATACCTAAATTATAAATGGCAGGTAAAAGCAATAATATCAATGTCAACGTGGTAGAGTAATAGTACTGTACTCATAATACTATGATGTAATAGTACTCACATCATAACTTATTTTAACTAGAAAAGTTTGCAGCAAAAAAGTTTAAAAGCCTACAATATGAAGAACAATAGAGTGACAGAATATTGGGCAGAATGATAGATGGAACAACAGGATAGAGGAAATGATAGAACGATAGATAGATACAGTAGATAGATAGAAATCAATAGAATGATAGTTAGAACGATAGAATAATAGATAGAACAACAGAGAGAACGATCAATAGAACCACTGATAGAATTACATAAACTCATATACTGTAGATAGATCGATAGATAGATAGAACGATAGATAGATACAGTAGATAGAACGATAGGTAGATACAATAGATAGAACGATAGAATGATAGAACGATAGATAGATAGAGCGATAGATAGATAGAACGATAGATAGATAGAACGACAGATAGATAGAACGATAGAACGATAGATAGATGGATAGATAGATGGATAGATAGATGGATAGATAGATGGATAGATAGATAGATAGATAGATAGATAGATAGATAGATAGATAGATAGATAGATAGATAGGTAAATGTATAGATAGATAGATAGATAGATAGATAGATAGATGGAAGATAGATAGATAGATAGATAGATAGATAGATAGATAGATAGATAGATAGATAGATAGATAGATAGATAAATGGAGGGAGGGATAGATACATGAATGAATAGAAAGATGGATAGGTAGAAAGAGGATGATGGATGAAATCTAGATCTGGTTATCAGCAGAACTGGTTGTATTTTGTTGTAGATCATTAAACACTGTTTCAGGTCACACACACTGCCGTGTTTTTGTGAATCAGGAAGATGATGTGTGTGAATGTGTTTGAGCAGTGAGAGGTCAGAGGTCAGGGATGAGTGCTGCGAGGACAGAAGATGCTGCTGCTGATGGGAAGAGCACAGCTAACGGAGGAGGACCGGTGTGTACGGAGGGAGGCGTCACCATCCTCAGGTAGACCACACACACACACTCACAATACTGATACACACCACCATAATAATACAAACTAAAATAAGAGTGCTTCCTGGATGTCATCTGATCCCTGCAGGCCTACAGATCTCTCAGAGATGCTAGCGGCAGGAACCAAAGAAGTTCATGAGAAGGCCGAAAACTGTGAGTTCGTCAAAGACTTCCTGAGAGGACGCATCCGCAAAGAGCTCTTTAAGGTACATGCGTTTAAAAGACCGTTATATTTTTACTTTCATAATGTGCCATGTTTTTTGTTTCTGATTTCTTTATCATATTAGACTCTAGCATGTATTACTTTTGGTGTTTGCTTTTGTCTGGCAGATGATAATCTAGTGGGAAAAACACTCATAATGATAGACTTGGATTAGTTAGCTTCTGTATAATCAGGGCTATTATTAACTAGAAATGAAATAAAAATTTAAAACTAAAAATCAAATAATTAATCGTGTCCAAAATGAAAATGTTATATTAAAATTTAAATTTTCATAATATACAGTGCCCTCCTCTAATATCAGCACCCTTGGTAAATCTGAGCAAAGGTTGCTGTGAAAATAAATCTGCATTGTTTATCCTTTTGACCTTTCATTAAAAAAATGTATCAATGATATTTAACTATCATTAAAGTAAAACAATTGAAATGGGGAGAAAATCTTGGTGTGAAAAAAATGTTTTCTCCAATACATGTTAGCCACAATTATTGGCACCCCTAGAGTTTTTTAAGAGTAAAATATCTCTGAAGTATATTCCCATTCATATTCAAAATTTTGAGCTCTCCAAGGTGATTATGAACATGAAAATATCCAGCCCTGGCTTCCTGTTTCACAGAAATATATATAGGAAGGAAAACAAAGCCCAAATCCCTTAATCATCAACACAATGAGAAAAACCAAAGAATATCTTTCTGATATGCTGCAGAAGATAATTGAGCTTCACCTATTAGTGAAGTGGCTTTAAGAAAAGAGCTAGATCAGTGAAAATTTCCATCATCAGGGAAATAATGAAGAATTTACAATCAACATAAAATGTTAGGAAACTGCCTGGAAGAGGACGTGTGTCTCTGTCCTCCTAATACACAGCGAGGAGTAGAGTTTGAGCGGCTAAAGACTCTTCAAACACCACAGCTGGAGAACTGCAGAAAATAGTTGAGTCTTAGGGTCAGAAAACCTTTAAAATAGTCAAACAGCCGCTACATCAGCACATGTTGTTCAGGAGGGTTTAATATAAATTCTCCTCGCTCATCCAAAAACAATCTCCAGCATGTTCAGTTGTCATACAGGACTGGAACTACAAATGGGACTGGCTTCTATGATCAGATGAAATGAAAAAAAATTTTTTTTTTTACCAGCGAACAATCAAGATGGGTTTATAACCCTTTATTACCCTTTAACAAGGGGATAAAAAGTTAACTGCTGTGTTTTTTATGTTGCGGGCCTATATTTCTGCTGGAGGTCCTGGACATCTTGGACTCCATCAAATACCAGATAAAAATCAATGGGCCATGGTTGGGTCTTCCACTGGGACAATAATCTAAAACAAACATCAAAACAAACACACGAATTACTCACTGAGCACAAAATGAAAACTCAGAGCTGTTATCTTGGGAAAAGGACATGGCAATAATTGATCCTAACAATTGTCCGCCAACATGTATTAGAGAAAAACAATTATTTCATCATGAGTTCACCCTCAATACCACGACTGAGGTGTGACCCTTGAGCAAGGCACCGTTTCCCCAACTCCTATCCAGGTGTCGCAGCATTGGCTGCCCACTGCTACGGGTGTGTGTGTGTGTGTGTGTGGTTGGATGGGTTAAATGCAGAGCACAAATTCCTAGTATGGGAAACCGGTGTACTGTGTGTATTTTATTATGTATATAAAGATACAATCATATGCATGGATATATTTAAGAAAAATTTTCTGATTATATATTACACTTTTATGAATATATAAATAAAATATAATAATATAAATATATAAGTATACACGTAAATATTTTTTAAAAATATATACTGTATATTTTTGTGTATTTATATATGCATAATAAATATACACAACACACACACACATATATATATATATATATATATATATATGTAAACAAAAACTTTTATTTTGTATGCGAATATAATAAAATAATAAATAAAAAAGTATTAAGAAATGTGTGTGTGTGTGTGTGTGTGTATATATATATATATATATATATATATATATATAATATTAATTAATTAATCTAGTTGCCAAGACATAATTTCTCATTTTCTTTTTTTAATTTGAAGT
>JAUCNO010000585.1:3873783-3892184 GCA_032353835.1 Enteromius viviparus | reverse complement strand
TATATATATACACATACATACATGTGTGGTTTATTAACAACTAATTAAGAAATGCCTATAAAACAGATTATGCATATGAAGCTCATGATTATTATATGATTATTCATATTATTTATAAATTGTAAACACTTATATACATTTATAAATATACCAAACAACCAACTTCTTGCATGTGAAAATATTTTGTTGCATATCCCTACACAATATTACAAAAACCGTCTTATGTAATTTGATCTCTGTTCATTTCCTGTCCCCAAGCATCACTCGTGAGCTGATTGTATAGGTGATATATAAACGATTTGAATTACAATTACCAGCTAGCTGATTTAACAAAGACACAATGGCAGAAAGTGAACCACCCACTTCACGTTTCCATTACCTTTGGGCCCGCAACCGGGTGACTGTGCATATTTGACACAGTTGGTGGCATCCGAGCCTTGAGCGGACAACACATGTTCGAATTACACAGCGTCTCATTTGCTGCACAACCGTTGATTAATTCCCTTTAATCAACAAAATGTAACGCATATCCGCCGCACTTGGGCATAATATGGAGCCGGCAACCACAACAATTGTTTTGCTCCCTTAAGGTTTCTCACACAAAGGTACCTCTCGTATCAATATTGGTCAGGGGACCCTCCTGCGCCTGCAGAGGCTCAGTATTAAATTTGGCCTCTTTGTGCAGCCGGGGGATTTCCAGCCTGTGAAACGGTGAGATGGATGGGAATGGGCATTGCTCCTCTGGGCAGAGTTACTGTCGCTCTGTGGGAAAAGGTCTCTCTTTCGCTCTCTCACACAAGTCAGGAATGACTGTCTCAGTCTTTCCTTTACCTAGAACTCAATCGCTCTCTGTGCCTGTCTTGTCTTTCTTTCTGGGAGTAGATACAGTTGGTCAATCATGTGAAGGAGTGTTTGTTTTAAAGTGACTTCGCGAGTAGACGTCTTCTACTCTCCTGTCGACTCCGGTTCTGGTCATGGATCAAACTGGACAATCGAAACAAGACGAGACGTGTACACCAATGTTCGTCTTTCTGTTGCTTCAACAGCTTAAAGACAGAAGTTGTAGGACAATCTCTTGAAAACGCTAAATTCGAGCATACATTAAGCAATATCACAAGAAAAAGGGGTTTCTAAAAATGGTGTAGTACATTTTTCGCTCTGAAATGTATCATTTTACAAATAATTATAAAGAAATGACAAGTACAACATTGACTCAAAGGTGAATTATGTGTGTATCTGTTGGAAACTGCAGTGATCTGTACTTATTGGTACATATTTTTTAAATATGGTACAAAGTTCCCATGGGTAAGTTTTCATCATGAGATCAGGTAGAAAATGACATTAATTTGCCAATTCTTTTAATTTAAATGTTTCAATTTCTAAATAAAAATGGTTTCGAAGTAGATTCTGCACCATTATTTTTCCATTTGCTAGCAATGACAGAAGCTAAAATTGAAGTATATATTAATATATATACAAACACAAAACACGCAGCCTGGTCTTATGACAAAAACAAGTGCGAACTTTTTCACATGCACGAAATACACCGAGCCATGTACATTTCTTGACATATTAGATGTGAAATGTACAAGCAAGGCACTAAATGAGTGTTGGTGTGTTTAATGTGGCGTTGGTTTTACTTGAAATGTCCGTTGAGTGGCGCTAAAACTCTAACTAATGTGACGTTTTACAATAATGTAGTATCTGCACTACACCTAACCACAAATAGTCTGAAAAAACGTAAATGTGACATAAAAAAAAAAAATAATAAAAATGCGAAATGCCGCTTTGGCTTTTTTGTTCTTTGATCGTGAGTCATGTTTTTCACATATGGATTCCGTGCCGATTCCAAGTCGGCTGAGCTATCAAGCAACCACTGTTTTAGTGTTCATTTCTGTTGGAAAACTGCAGTGATATGTACTTATACGTACATATATTGAGTCTAGCGAAAAAGTTACTATGGGTTTGTTTTCGTCATGAGATCATAAAAACAAAAAAATGCAATAAACATTCATTAAACAATAGAAGATGAAACATTACACACAAATGTATATAACTGATAGTGAAAACTATTATGAAATATGATATTTAAACAAAATACTTTCAAATGTGGAATATGCGAAATTCGCGAAATATCACTTTACAGTTTTTTTACGAAATGTTGTTAATTTGTTGTTTTTACTTCTAAAGAACAATCACAGTTAACCGCGTTTTGCTGTAAACGTTAAATCCTTTACGGTTATTCCCTGTATAGGATTACAGAAACTTAGTGTTAATGTCAACAGTTTTTTCTATAGCATTTTACAATATTTTAGAGTTAATATTACACATTTTTTACAGTAAGCAATACAATATGACACCACTCTTATCGCCCTTCTTATTCTGTCTCTGGTATTGTCTACGAAAGCCTTTGCAAAACTTACACAACTCTTTTCCATACAATGAATATGAACGAGAGCGGGTGCTGTTGAGTTGCAAAAATGAGCTTTGATACAAATGCAATTTGGATGTACTAACCGTTTAATAGAAAGGAAATGGCATGTTTCTCCTTCAGACAGGCTACGATTCATTCAGACTACAGTGTGTTATTCAACCCTATAGTCTGTTAAATGGAATTTTACAACAAGAGCACATGTTTATGCAGCATTCATGAGCACCCAGACGGGGAGATAATTAGATATCCTCTGACAATGAAAGGAGCAACAGACAAAAAAAAAAAAAGACGGCCATTCTTCTGAATGGATTCTTACATGTGACTGATCCATGAAGAATGTACAGTAGTTGGCGGATTTGAACTTTCACTCTACCTGATAAAAGCACAACCTAAATTCTGACAAAAAAACTGTATTTTTTTGAGGAGATCAAATGTAAAGCTCAAACTCTTCAACCATTCATTTCAATATAGTGGCAGTCTGTGGTGTATACACTGTACATATCTATCTAACATTTGTCTATTACAATATTATCTATCTATCTATCTATCTATCTATCTATCTATCTATCTATCTATCTATCTATCCATCTATCCATCTATCCATCTATCTGTGAATTGATTATGAGATGGCTGACACCAAGTGTTACCCCATTTGCACTGTATTCAAATGATCTTTGGTTAGCACGAGTGTAAACTAGCTTGACACTATTGTTCGTGTTAATGAGGTCAGGCGATGGCTGTCGGGTCGTGCTCCATCCCCGTTGGCTTGCTACGGCAGGTGAGCTGACATTCACCTCAAAGCCACCCCACTCGTGTCACTCTGCAGTCTGGCTCATTACGGGATTAAACACAGCCTAGTCCAGGCCACTTCATGATTCCCGACCGGTCTGCCCTCGAGGGCCAGCTCCACGTGGCCCCTTGCCTCTCGAGCACCGACGGCTCCCAAAGCTCTCCTCAAATGTGTCACATTCCACATGAAACCCGTCTCAGTGGCAGCCGACTTTCTCACAGAACTTTAAAACCCTATTTTTCTTTGAATGGGAGTTTCTCCTTTGTTGTGCGGCACTGTGCAGCCAGGCCCCTAGCAACTTCCCCGATCAGGAATGCCACTGGAATTCTTAGGCAGCGCTTGCCAACTCCGGCTACCTGGTAAAAGGGATTAGGGGCAGCTTTATCCCTTAGTCAAGAATGCGGAATGGATGAACTCCTGACCAAAGAGACGAGGTTGACGTTCAAAGTGTCCCGACATGTTCTTCCCAAACGCTGACTATCTGATAGGATTGATCGCGTTTCCACTCACCCGTCACCTGACCGTATGGTAAATACACACAGTTGTCACTTTCAATTGAAACATGAGACCACAAACCGTTCATAAAGGGTAGCGATGACAATATCCTGAGTGCCTTGTTCCTCAAAATTAAGGGAACAGATTTTAAAAATGAATAACAGAATAAAGGCTTAATTTAACGGAAACGTTAAAAGGCTTCCCATGTTACTGTTTAGCAAATGCTTTCCTGATGACACTTAGTACAGAGGGTTTTTTTTCATGCAAATGACACAAATATGAAAATCCATTAAACTGACCATGAGTGTCGGTACAGGTTTTTATTCATCAAAGAAGATATTTGCATAAATGTGACCCTGGACCACAAACCAGTGATTAGAGTCAATTTTTTAAAATTGAGATTTATACATCATCCATTGATGATTTCCATTGATGTATGGTTTGTTAGGACAGGTTCATATTTGGCCGAGACACAACTATTTGTCAATCTATAATCGGAGGGTGCAAAAAAATCTAAATAATGCAAAAATCTCCTTTAAAGTTCTCTAAATGAAATTCTTAGCAATGCATATTAATAATCAAAAATTAGAAACGGAACTTGATTTTTACTTAATATCCTAGTGATTAAATAGAAAAATCTATCATTTTGACCCATACAATGTATTTTTGGCTATTGCTACAAATATACCCCAGCGTCTTAAGGCTGGTTTTGTGGTCCAGTGTCACAGATTATTTAAAAAATTTTTATCAAATAAACACAGCCTTGGTGATTAGGAGTATTGTATGTGTCGGAAACATTAAAAAGCTTCCCATGAAGCTGTGATACTGAGATCAAAGTGGCAACCACTTAAAGGCTCAGTTTACTGTCCTTTCACAAAGAAGAGAGTCTACAAAACATGTCACATAAATACCTCGAACTGAGCCAAAACATGCAACTCCAATTATTCTGGAGGATTTTTTCGATGTGTGCTTCACATAGGCATATCAGTATACTTTTTTTTCGAGCAATCAGGTAATCTGAACTGAGCTGCACAGGAATGCAGTTTTCGTTTAGGCAGAGCTATGAAGCAAAGGAGTGGGAACAGAGAAAGTCCTGGGAACAGACACAGCGTTCTGTGTCAGAGGAGCTGCAGTCAACACTATAGAGATGCTTTAGGCAGAAGGATGTCACTTTGACTATATCAAACACTTTTCAATATTGATCAGCATATTAGAATGATTTCTCAAGGATCATGTGACGAATGACGCTCGATATTCAGCTTTGCATCACAGGAATATAGTTTTGACTATTTTGATCAAATACATGTAGTCTTGGCGAGCATAAGAGTTCTGTTATTACACTTAAAAAAGACCAATTAAAAAGGCAACAATTTATTTAAAAATGACCATTTAAATCATATTTTTTACATTTATCAGGTTAAAATAAAACAAGATTTCTACATATAATTTAAAAATAAAAAAACATTATTTTATTATGTATTCATATTATTTCATATTATTTAGTTTTGGAAATATAATAAATATAAATAATTACTAAATTAATTAATTATTTTTTTTTACTTTTTAAAATATTTTAATATTATTAATATTTTTCTGATATAAATATAATACTTTCAATTCAATTAAAAATCATTAGTACAACCCTTATAATACACACAATAATACATTTTCAAAATATTTGCACGGATAATTGACTCCACACAAGCAGCAAGCAACAAAAAGCAGATGGAAAATGTATTATTTATGATTTATGAACCATTTTTTCCACTTTCAAAAGTGTGCAGATTGGGTTTTCTGTTATGTGAAGTTTCCAAATGAAACTAGATATTTATCAAAAAAAAACGATGTAGCGCATTAAAAAACAAAAAGGTTAGTTGTGAAGTCAACCATAGGTCTGAAGCCACTAAATGAGACACCAGCTATTTCAAATAAAAGCTCGAATGCGAGCAAAAGGTCATAAATTCAGTGGCACAGCAGCAAACGACTGAGGCCTTCAGTGCTGCTCTGTTGGCACAATGGCCTTTCACAGCAAACTTAGAAGAGAAGCAGCGCTGCACCACGAGCAAATGCTAACCACTTTCTTTGATTCTGCTTTATAAGGCAGAGGAAATATGAAAAGGTGGATTTCTCAGAAATTCTTGTGGGGCACAAAAGAGGAGGGAAAACAACAACACCACACCAAGCGCAGATCAAGCGTCTATGTTGGTTGGGTGATAGGGGCTTTTTCCACCCTGCCAGCCTGGGCCCTGAGCCCATACCACATGAGAGGAGGGTGGAGCAACATACGCGCTAAAACCCCTCATCTACACTATCAGACTACTCAAGAGCTCATGCTTCAAAAAGGATGCAAAGGTATCATAAAAATGGTCCATGTGATGTATGCACTATGTTCCAAAACTTTTGAAGTCTGATAGCTTTATGTTAGAAACAGACGCAATTAAATGAAATGTTTCCCTCCAAAAGGTGTTAGCCTCTGCTCCTAAATCAATCACTCAATCAGTAGCTTGAAGCTCAAAGGTTGATCAATTTGATGTCAGATTAGAGTGAACTGTATCAGCTGCTACAGCTAAAATAAAGACATACCGGATCGCAAGGATACATATATAATTAAAAAATATACATATATACTGTATATATGGATGGGATGCTGTGAGGAATCTTGCTCTCTGCTCTGTCTCTAAACTGATGCTTCTCACAAGGCAATCAGCAAACACATCAACACATGCCAGAATGCACCACCTTCACCTCTACACGCATACTTCCTGCGGAATCCAAAAGATGACCCCAACACTACATTTCAAAGGCAATGTCAAGGAACAGTTTACCCCAACATTTTGACAGCTAGATCTCCTTGACATGTTCAAGAAAGACGTAACAAATCATTTTTTTCAGATGGATCTATTCATTAATCAGTTGATTCAGGTCATAAACCTGTGGCCAGCTGCATAAACTTGGTTCCCACTATGTTAGTAAAAGTATAAATAACTTTTTAAGAGTAATCTAAGCAGTTTATGCAATCAGCAAAAAGGTACAAAAGGTGTTACTGAAGTGGTACCTTTTCAAAAGGTAAGATGTTGTATCTAAAAGGTCCAAACGTGCATATTTATTAGCACCTAAAAGTTACAAAAGTACACCTTTTGAAAAGGTACTGCCCCAGTGACAGCTTTTGAACCTTTTTTACTGAGAATGTGGTCTAAATGATTTGTTTTTATGACTTGCTGACTGGAGAGGAAGATCATCAGTGAATAACGATTTCAATTCAGTTTTCTCCCATGAAATGATCATATGACATCAAAACATTTGTATGGACTGGTTTTATGATCCTTTTTTACTCCTTTTTGAAGCTTGAGAGCAATGTATTTGCATAGAAAGCAACAACTACAGTAAATAATGGCTGAATTTTAATTTTTGGATGAACTGTCCCTTTAAGTCTGTTTTTCCTTACGTTGCAAATATCTCTGCTCTCACAGTACATAAACTTCAAGCTATTCTTCCATTCCCTTCCATTCCCTATTTTTGCCTACATGTCCCTCTGGCCATGTTTGTGCATATCCATGTCAGTATTGTCTGGAGGGAAAAACCCAGATGTTCCCTCGGCCGACAGCATTGTGTTCATCTGATGTACAGCCTCGCGTATCCACGCTGCCCCACGGCTCTCTCTGTCCCTGCTCTTTCTGATCTACACAAGTCAGTCTCTGCACCAGCTTTGGCTGTTCCTAGAAACCCTGAATGTGGGCCGGAAGCTTTGCTTTGCTAGCTCCAGAATGCAAAAACTTCTGACTACGAGGACCTCCAACAGATTCCTGAGGTCAGTCTGAACCCTGACATCACAGCCTCCCAGATTCCAGACAAGCTCCTCTGGGAAAATTGTTGCAAGGAACCAACAAGACCTCTAGTATTACATAGCAAATTGTTTATCATGCATTACAGCTATGGGAAAGAGCAGCAGACAGGGACGCTTAAAAAAAAATACTTCAAATCTGGGTCATTGATGCATAAGTGTCCATGATTAAGAAAACCTCTAGTTTAAAACATGTTTCGTTGAAATATACAGTACTTTTGGTTTAATATTTTTTTATGGTTCTGAAAAGCTCATGGATTTTTCTTAAACCTTGAATACATGTACATGTACTTGTTTATTTAAAAAAAATATTTAAATATATGAACAAGCTAATAAAAATGCTTTTAGAGATCGCACCATATGACATGAACCACTTAACACGAGCCTGAACTGACCTTGCCTTGTCATAAAAAGTAAAAAATTGTTCTGCTACTTTAAAAGACTTTTGTAGAATGTAATGTAGGATTATTAATTCATGAGTATAAAAATTATATTTAATAGAATTTGGGGGTTGCACCATATGACAAGACAACCTATAATAGGTCAAATTATTTGGTATTTACATTAATAAATAAGATACTTATAAAATATAATTAATCAATACAAAAAGTAATTTTTATAAGTTTTTTGTGAAGTCACACCACATGACATTTAAGTCATAAAAAGGTGTGTTTTTGGGTGGTTGCACCACATGACATGTTAAAGGTCAAATTTTTTTAAAACTTAACGACCTTGACACATAGTCAGGGGTCTCTCTGCGATATCCTTTTTTTTTTTTAAAGTTGTTGTTGTTGTTGTTTTTTGCTAGAATATCAGTCACACTACATGACTCCAGCATCTTCAGCAACCTAGCACTCAAAACCGACATGAAGCCAAAACAGATTCACAATTTATACTTTGTTACTTCCCTCATAGCTCCAAGTTTCCCTGTGCGTTTAAGTAGGGAAAGTGACACAAGTGATTCCCTGCATGGGAAGCTTGGTATTCCCTCCCTGGGTGGTGGGAAGGGAGGCCAGGGCAGACCTGTCCAGATGGACCCAGGCTTGGCGAGGACAGAGCAGGGTCAAAACAGAAACTGAAGTATCAAAGCTAAGTGGTCTGCTTCCCGAAACTTGGCACTTTGCAGCAGCACTAAGGGGGGATATCAGATAAACTCAACCCTGCTGTCGGAATGGCTGCATGTAAGGAAATGAGGTGAAGGTCACGACCTGGAAAGCACAGGTCAAATGTGGCGGCCCACCATTGCAAAGCAAGCCATGCGATCAGTGCGGCTAACCAGCAGATGGCCATAAAATCTGAGTCGAAGGTTGATGAAGAAGCAGGAGGGTCTCTGAAGGCCAGTGTCCAGCCTTTCTGAACGCAATGGATACATAAGTAACGGGGCAACTGTCACATCAGGACCACCCACCACCCGGGGCGGCATCCCCCTCCCCTCATCTCTCGGCTAAAACCAAAGCCTCATAAATGTCAAGATTAGGAAAGGAAAAAAGCAAAAGTGTTTGGTTAACAGAGACATCTGTGCATGCTCTCTAACAGCCGAGAAAGATTTTGAGAGCTTTCCCGCAATTTTCTCTACTTTAGGTATTACTTTTTAAGTTAAAACGCGAGCATGTGTGAAATGTTTTGAGCCCAGTCTCGTTTAAATCCAGCTGAAGATTGGTAAAGGAAAACCTTCTTCCTTTTCTAATCCATGACTGATCCAGTCGTTCCACAAGGATAAACCTGGCAAACGGCTAGACAAGACCCTTCAGGTCAGGAAGATTGTTTTCAGGCTGCTAGGCGCTCAGATACCGCACACCTGATTAAAGCCATAGCAAATCCAGAGCAGACAGATATGAGGTGGTCTTCCAGGATTGAGAGTAATCACTGGGAAACGCATGACATGGCCATCTGGGAGCTTAAGCTTCATGTTTCGCGCAAGTTACCTATAGTTAGGCGAGTGCTTGAAACATGGACAAATGAAAGCATAGATTGATCTGTGTCCAAAAACAATCAAGGATCAGATTATGCAGTCACTACCTATTTGGGTCAAGGACAAAACATATCGAGATGGTACAATAATCCTGTGTTCACGTCACGATGGAACTAGCGCAATTATGAGTTTCCGAATTGCAAAATCTTAATTTTGTGATGTTTCCTTAATCACGGTAATCCTGACTTAATCATTGTGATGTCATGTAAAAATACACACACAACAAGACCACACTTCCGATATAGTTATAGGATGAGGTAGGACTGGGCGATATATATCAAACTATATATTATGCGCTTCTCATCAGTAAAGTTGTTCTACGGCTCTGTGTATAAGCTGTTGTTCTATTTGAAAACAGCTGATGAAGATTTACCGCTAATCAAAGAACCGGCTTTACTGATGAGATACGCATAATATATCGTTTGATATATATCATCCAGCTCTAAGATGAGGTATGTAAGGTATATACCATTTACGAAAAATAATATTTTTTTCGTTTTCAAAATTCAAAACGTAATTGAATGAAAATGCAACTGAGCCTCTGGTTGTCCCGGGTTCGAATCTCGAACTTCAACCAGCAATTTCCTTTGAATCTTCAATGCCCTGTCATTTAAAAGCACAAAAGGACTGAAATTCAAAATAAATAATTATTAGTTTATTAGTTTATTGACATACTTAAAGGAATAGGCTAGTTCAATAAAACTTTGTCATCATTTACTAACCCTCACATTGTTCCAAACCTGTAGAAAATTCTTTCATATGTTTTTTTTTCATAGGTTTTTTGAAAAATGCTGAAGAACTTAACCGGTAATGGTCCCCATTGCCTTTAATAGTATGGAAAGAAATAATATGACTTTAATGGGGACCAACCTTTCGATTACCAGCATTAAAATTTTATTTTATTTTTTTATATAATTTTGTGTAAACTATCCCTTTAATACTTTATTTTATGGATAAAACAAAAGGAAAAATGCTAATGCTGAAAATCTGATGTAAAAATAATTATATTATTAGTGGCGGCAATATTTTAATTTTTAATTAATTTTTCAAAATTAATTAATATTTATTAATTATTAGATTAGTTATTATTTTAAAACGGGCTATTAACAAAATAAAAATGTGTCAGCATTTGTATCAAAGAAATATTTTAAATGAAATTTTGATCACAAAATTATAACTGAAGTACTACTTCTACTACTAATTATAATAATATCACATGCTATTCCTACACTCAGTTACTGATTAATATTATACAGTGTTGAAGATGAAAAACAGTATTTGTTTTGCTGTGGTTTAACATTTTGCATTCCAGTCTGCGTTGGAATCCCAGTAAAACCCTCCTCAAGGCAGGTGCCATTACAAATACAATCGGCTGACAACCTCCTGTCCATATCTGTACTTGATCCCATGACTTTGGGTGCCTGTGGGCAGAAGTCTAATCTATGAAATCAGCCTAACCCTCTATTCAGTTCACATTCTCATAGTGATGTGTCACCAGGAACAGCCTAAAGAGTTTTGAAGAAACCTCATGAGGAAATAGTTTTTGTCAAAAATGCCTTTTTTTCAAAAATTTAAAATAATTAACCTAAACACATTATTTAAAATGTTACATTACGTTAATTGTTTAACATACATAAATTGCTTAATCATTGACAAAAAAAAGAATAGTATGGTATAAATTAAATATAAAGGATAGTGAGTATCATGATCCATGTATACAGGTTTATACACAGACAACTAAATATATATATATATATATAAAACTCAGAAGTTTTAAATGACTTCTGTGAGACATTACAAAAAACTACCTGACAACAGAACAGCCAATCAGAATTAAGTATTCCCTAACATGACACATTTTTTTACCAATCACCTGAACATTACTTGTTTTTCATAACATATTTAAAGAATTCACCATTAATCGGGTTTCTTTAACCATATCTCAAAAACAAGATAGAAAGGTGCAACACAAAAGGTAATTGAAGTCACATGACTGTTCTATAAAAAGCCTGACCGTTTTAATGGTGACACGATAGAGTAAAATTTCATAAACAGGAACACACGTGCAATCTTGTTGTTTTTAAACCATTTCCTGTGTAACGTTTCTCTATCGTTTTTTAACAAAAAGCACACATAATACTGTTTTGCTGACATTCAAATGTAATTCCCGCCATAACGCCGTCGACTCTACAGTTTCACAAAGTGCAGCCACCAGATGGTCATTTGGCTCCAACAGACACCTGGTATCAATGAGCGGTAATTATTACATAATCAAACTAGCGTAGCGCTAAATTACTTTTCCCAACCCATGAGAACGCTCTCAATATATCCTTGCTTGTTTGGTGCCAGTGGCTTACGATCATCATTTTGACTGACAGCTAATGTTTACAGTCCCACAAGCCACAGATAGGGGCCAGGTGAGGATCCCTAACTGCTTATTCACGAATACATAGCATCTGGAGGTACCAAGACATCGCCACGGACATTTCAGCTGTTGCCTATTGTGTCATACTTGGTTCACCACCCATTTAAATATTAATGCAACAGAGGAGGAAACAAAAGTGTGATACAATCGAAGCATCAACTGCCTAAATTCTGAGAAGCTTAAGAAACGCTGATACTAAGAACCGGACGCGTGCAATGCTTTTGGTTTAACCCTTTTAAAATAAAGTTGCAAACAGGTAAAAGGTATAGCTCACCAAAACAAAATAAGAAAGAAAATTCTGTCATCATTTCCTTCGAGAAGTTCCAAACCTGTATGAATTTCTTTGTTCTGCAGAACACAAAGGAAGATATTTTGAAGAATGTTTTGGCTCACCATTGACTCCCATACAATTTCTTTTCCTACTACGGAAGTCAACGGTGACCCAAAACAGCCTGGTTACAAACCTTCTTCAAAATATTTTCCTTTGTGTTCGACAGAGCAAAGAAAATCATACAGATTTGGAACTACTTTGGGGTGAGCAAATGATGACGCAATTTTTATTTTAGGGTTACGTTATGGTTAAATTCATTCAAAAGCATACTCAACATGTTCAAATGTGATATTCCTGTCAAACGGGAAAAGCCATGCCGTAAAAACTGACCAACCGGGATCAAGGATTTACATTTAACTATAAAGAGTCATTTTTACATACATTCAAATCCAATGCAGTTCATGCTGACCATCATGATAGTCTATTTTAAAGTCGCTATGCTGAACTTCCAAGTACTCGCATCTCTGGAAACAGCAGCACAAGTGAGGTTAGAAAGCTGACCATGTGTTCTAAAGAATTGTGTGGTTAATGGTAGGAAGCATCTACGCATGACACCGAGTTGAGGCATGGAAGGCAACATTTAAGACAGGCCTGTGTAACACGACAACAAATCCAAAACAGACAAAGCTCACTGTGAGGATACCGGGGATAGCTGTCGCGTTTTTACTACATTAACAATGTTTTTAGTGGAAAAACAAACTATTAAACAGACTACTGTTATGGCCCAGAAAAAAAATACAGTTAATTTATACAAAAAGCAAGACATGTTGTCACATGGCAGTCTGTCATTAAAAGGATATTATAAGCTAAATATAAACTTGAATATAATATAAGCTAAATATAAATACACACACATGCAGTTTACATTTTGAACATATTCACATGTATTGATATATTATTATTCTTATAATTTTAATTATATATAAATGTGTCAAATATGAAAAAGTGTAAATTACAAAGAATTACAAAGTTTTCTATTTAAATTAACTGCAGTTTTGTTTTTCTGAACCCAAATTAAATAATAATCACACATTTTTACTAAATTTACTCACTAATATGTCATTTAGTGAAATAATCGTGTCAGGCATATTTAAAAAAAAAAAAAAAAAAAATCTATTTATGACACATTAAAAGATTAATCATTTTGAGTAAATTTACATTTTTATATCCTAGGTTTTACCCATTTTTCAGTAAGATTTAATTATTTAAAACAATGAAATTTAATATGCTCCCTTATTATTTTATACATTTTAATAATATCATTACTTTCACTTAAATATTGTGTTACACTGAATGATAATGTAACATTATTTCAACCAAAATTTTTGACAGTTTATTCTCCAAAAACCTTAAAAAAGACACTTTAATTAAATTTAAAGTGCTTTCTATCAACATAAAATCACTTTTGTGAATTTCTTTTGATGCTGACATCTTAACATCTTTGAACCAAATATATTTAATATACAAACATAACATATTTTCCTTTTGTATTTATACACAGATAATTAATATACACACATATACTATGTAAACAAAAACCCTTATTTTGGTTGTGATTAATCACAAACACTAAAATGTGAAGCGGTTAACAATGATTAACATACTGAACAGAAATCGCAATAATTATTCTAATATTAGAATCATTTTGAACACAACATATGAAACCAGTAAACAAAACCACTGCTAGTGAAAATGCATTTGTAAAATTGATTCTTCTGATTCGAAGCCTAACTAAAATGTGGCACTTGTGAAAACTGTCACAAGCATGCAGATGCCACATATGAACAAAGAAACCTGTTTGTAAACGAAGGCATGAAAGCGCTACGAGAGAAAACGCGCGAGAGAGACCGAGACAGAGCAGTGGAGACAGCAGCAGAGCTCAGTAAGCAATGGGGCCCCTTTGCCTGGGAAGTTGGTTCAACGGTTGGGGCCCAGATGGCTCTACACCTGCGAGAGACCCAGCTACAACACAGAGACTCACCGCCATTCAAATTTCCCTCACAACATTACCATCCTGAACAATAGACCTCCCAGCTTAAAAAACACACAAAATGAGCAATTAGTGTATTCAGTGAATAGCTTCGTTCCAGCGCCGAACTGATGACACACATAAAAGACAATTACAAAGACGTGTCAAAAATTAGCCAATGGAACAGGTGTTAAAGCTACGCCATATGGAGCTTAAAATGGGTTTGTCCACGAAGATTAATATAAATACTCCAGTTATTAACAGTTATGCATTCAGCATAACTTTATGAGTCATAATGGCTGTTTTTGGAGTTTGAGAAGTTTAATATCAGCATCTTTGAAAACCGAAGTCTTGTCCGACAATGCATTACAGTTAATATATATATTAATTACAAATACTAACTATTGTTTACAGAGATAAGATGCATCCAATAAATATAACAAAAGTATAATATTACGCATTCACATGAAGCATATAAAAAATAACATTCATTTTGGTTAAAATTTATACTTCACTAATATCTATTCCGAACACAGGAAAATAGTACTATTATAAAATATAATTAAAACTTTTAAAAAATTCCATTTAAATATACTGTGACGCAAAGCTGAATTTCCAGCATCATAACTCTTAATAATTATTTCTAATAGTTCTCATAATAATCATTGCTGAAACTTGAAATTGTTTTTCAAGATTCTTTGATGAATGAAAAGTTAAAAAAAAGCTATATTTATTTGAAATATAAATCTTTCATAAGATTATACGTCTTTATTGCCATTTTCCATGAAGTTAATGTATACATGCTGAATAAAAGTATTAAAGTTTTAAAGCATTTAAATCGTATTACTACACAGAAAAGGTTTATTAAAATATCTCTTACAATGATCTGTTACATCTCTTTAAAATATCCTTTATCATTAAAGATAAATATAATAATAAATACATAATCTATAAGACACAGTATTGCCTAAAAAGATCTCTTAAAAACTAAACGGCAACCTTCAAACAAATGCCTCTGTAAGAGTTTTTCACCACTTTCTGTTGTGTATCACATCATGCTGACTTTCAAGTCACGTTTTCAGAATGAGGGAGGCATTTAGCATCACCTAAAACATCACCTGTAGGAGGGCATAATAAACACTCCAGCACATGTACAAACAGCAGGCACAGGGAAGAATATGCACAATATATTCCCCGATATTACGAATACAGCAGTTCCATCTTAAGGTTGAAGACGGTACTGCATTCCGCATTCAGACACTTGTCTAACTCTACATTTTATAAGCACTATAATGAATTCCCTTTATTAAATCTACTTGTGACACTGAGTCAACTCGAATGAGAGTATAAAGCACGTCTAACATGCAGGGAAGCCCCTAGTCAATGACTGCGGGTATTCAGAGCGCTGTCCTCAAAGGAATTCGGGTATGACTGCATGTAATTGACCAGAGGTCCTGTGAATCCCGTGTGTTTGTTGTCAATGGAATTTTTCCGCCTAAGAAACATGCATTGTCTCCGATCGAAATTCAACACATTTGACGGCTCACTTCCACATAAACAAGCGTTTACGCACACATTCGAGCTTTTTACATCAGTTACAGCAGATGTTCAAAGAGCCTTCCACTTAATCAGTGTCTTTTTACCGTGAAAACCAAAAAAACAAGTGACTCAGTAGTGGTGAGCTGTGCTTTAAGAATGTGAAACTTTACAAGAGAGGATTGTAGTGCTTTAACCCCTGATAAACTCCGCAGATTACACCAAAAACGGTCCTGCATGGTATGCCATTCAGAAAAAAAGGGTGGTTTAATGTACAAGGTTGGCTAAAGTCCTAGAGTTCAGCAAGTCAGGACAGCGTCGCATGGGAAAGTGCATCCTTGCTATGCATGGCCTTTAACTGTGAAGGGAGAGTCAGGAGGCAATCTTTTAAGAGTGGGTGCCACAGACGTGCACAAACTCATTCGTGTCCACAGGATGCATGCAGGAGGATGAGGTTTGACAAGGTAATTTAGGCTGTTCAGGTACCGTACCCATTGTTAAAGGAACAGTTCACCGAATAATGAAAATTATGTTCCAGATCCATTTTTTATTTCTGTTTATATTCTGCCACTCTATAGTGACATCAAAAAGTGGACCCAAAGAGCATCGTGTGCTGGAAGGAAAATGTTTGTAGTCAGATTTTTTTATTATTATTATTAATCAGTTTATACAGAATCAGAATGATTCATACAAGGATGACTTGTGATTTGGTTCTTGTGTTCAGTTCACTGATTCAATGAGTTTATCAGCTCACTCTGGGAATTTTTTTTATGAATAACGACATAAGATTTTATCTGTTAGTCACACAAATACTTGGGTTATTAAGTCACTATTATTAGACTTTAAAATCTTTTTTTTTTCACTATTTTTGAAGCTTAAAATCTTCAGGCTTCATTCATTGTAATTGTGGAAATGAGCCAGGACAATACTTAAACATTACGCTTTTAATGTTTCATAAAGAGTCACACAAGTTTGGGACATCATGAGGGTAAGGATGTTCATTTTGGGGTGACTTATATCTTAAAATTGTACACTGCCATACAATATCAGTGACTAAATATCCCTCAGCAAAGCGCAACCAAAGTGCAACAAGTAGTTTATACGATAATAGGTATGTATCATAACAGATGGCTGATTAAAATACCACTTGATTTAGTCACAAAAGGGGTTTTTACAACACGTGAGTCAAAAAGCCACCAGAGTGCCCTCTTGTGCATTGTTCTGTAAATGCATAATATAAAAAAAGCCTTTTGGATCCAAGAAACTCTCTCTAGAACACATCTAGCACGCATCTCTTCGGTATAGCACAGATTTTGAGCTCTAACCGTTCCATTTACTGGAAAAGCAGCAACTGGAATAAGAACAATCTGGAACTTGAGAGACGCTCACTTCGTTATATCCCTTCATTCCAACAGCTGACAGCTTTATGGTTCACAACGCAAAGCAAGTAGAACGGAGCAGCTCTCCAAAACAACTCAAAGTATGTTTTACACGCCACAGCTAGCATACAAAAATCTCCCGTAGCACACTGACATGGAGACGAGAATGTGTTTCAAACCTGCTTCCAAGAAAGAAAGAAAGGACTTTGTTTTTTTTATCCTAAGTGGAGTTTAGGAAGTTCAACTGGCCTGTTCTGAGGAGAGAATGCGTCAAGACAACAGCTGGCCTGCTGATGGGGCCTTCTGTTCCCCGTTTCTGAGAAAGCTAGTAAGGACAAGATAGCTATGTCTGGCCAGAGGGAAATGACTGGAAGGAGAGATGAGACGAGGAGAAGGCAGGGGAGGGAAGGAAGCAGCTGGGAAGCTGATCGTGTCTGCTTTGACCACATACTGTAGTAGCCATAGACTCTGTGCTGCTGGATGTAGACTAGGCCTTGCACAAGAACAGAATGGGGAAATGTGCAGGAGCCTGTGTGCACACACAGGAAAACCCGAATGAAGTCAAAATTTATAATAGTGGGATTATGTAACAGGAAGCCATATCTCCATCTGCTCAAGAGCCAAGCCCTGGGAGAAAGGGGGAAATTCAGACGTTAATTCAACGCATTTGGCTTTCTGGTTCAGTGACTCCCAATAAGACGGCAGCGAGTGGACCAAAGATAGCAGTTGAAGCTTACGTAGACTGCAGCAACTGTATCACCTCAAAAGATCTATCTGTACTACTTTTCCTTTGGTCTATATCGAAAAACACTGCCCCTGTCCCTAAGGCTTACGCTTGATTTATGGAAACGTCCAACTTTAATAACTGAACATTTACAATTACTCCAGAAAATGGAAAGTGCTGAAGTTCATCTATAGAAGTTTCCCAGTATTTCCTAATCCATTAGAAAGCTCATTTTAGGCATTTTTAAAGGTGGTCGTTTAATAGTTCATGTCAAAAGAACCAGCTCTTATTAGTAACAATACACCAAACCCACGATTCGGTTCGTATCGTGATTTTTGACCCACGATTCGGTTCGTATCGCAATTTTTTTTCATGGGGGGTGGGAGAAAAAAAGCGATCCATTCCTTTCAAAGAGCCGTTCAATAAAGCACCCCTGCGCTGGGTGCGCCCCTCCCTCTATAACTGCTCTGTCTCGCGGAGGAGCTCATTTGTGTGCATCTGTGTG
>JAUCNO010000585.1:3846161-3865999 GCA_032353835.1 Enteromius viviparus | reverse complement strand
ATCCAGGTACTGACCAGGCTCAACCCTGCTTAGCTTCAGTGGGCAACCAGGCTTGGGCTGCAGGGTGATATGGCTGCTTGTCTGCTTCTCATCATGCAAGGTGGCTATTAAAGCATATGAAAAGATATGTAACACCTAAACACTTTTATCAAAATCTAACCCAGAGGTGTTTCTAGAGGTAAATTCTGAACAGTCTGTATTAAAAATACGATGGAAAATGTCTCTCTCTTACCTCAACTGTGTTGAAAATAGGACTAAAGAAACTCATTTTCCTTTTTTTTTTGGCTATGTCCTAAACATATCCTATACATTTAGTGTCCTAAATGTACTGTTGAATATACCTTCTTGACATTTTTTCAGTTTAAAAATACTGAAATCAGGATTGCAAATTTAAAACGCTTTTACTTTCATGTTCATATTTCACACGTAAAAGAAGGTGTAGCTTACCTTATTTAATAAAGGTTTAATGTTTTAAAAAGGTCATGAAAGTAAAATATCACACATTTTGTACATCATACTGGTTTTAACTATAAGTTATAGTTTATATTAACACAAATAGCTATTGATCTTGATTAAACAGTTTAAAACATTGAATTGAGTTATCTATAACTCATTTATCTCCTTCAATGCTTTTTAATCACCCATTATCGTATTACGTAATAATGAAGTGACTTGGCGTGCGTCTCGCGCAGTGTTGATGCATGACGTCACGGCATGCCCTCGACGCCCCTCCCTCGCGCTCCTCTCGGTGTTGTTTCCGCATAATTAAAGGAATCCCCGCCCAGCTCGATCCCAGCTTGGCTGCGTTGTTTGGGGACAGTCCGAAGATGGCGACGGCCCAACTGTACTGCGTCTGCCGGCAGCCGTACGATGTGAGCCGGTTTATGATAGAATGCGATATTTGTAAGGACTGGTTTCACGGCAGGTAAGGAATTCAACCGTTTCTTCGTCACACGTTGCGTCGGAAAGGCAACAAAAAAATCCGCGCATAAAATCCTATGGCACTTCGGGTGTCAGTAAGCCGAGCGTTGAGCTGGCTCGCTCGCGCTGAGACGATTTCACGCGCTGCTTTGTCAATATTTCCAGCCGTTAATCGCCCCATTTGCTGGTTTCGAAATATAAACGCTCGTGTTACCAGTTGGTTAAAGCTTCGTCATTGTTTTGCAGTAACGTTTGACTGTTTTTCCACGGCTTCTCAAAAAATTCAGCGACCCGAGCAGCAAAAATGGGTTCATGCAGGGTTTCCTCAGAAGCTTTGTGGCTAGGAGTTGCAGAGCATCAGCTGACATTAACCCCTTGTGCAGTTTTGTGTCACATAAAAGTAAACAAATATCAGTATCGCCGTGCACGTGAGATTGCGGTACGTCAAGCGCCAGGAGAAGGTTTATTTATAATGCATATTTAACATCAGTTGAGGCAAGGTGCTACATGTCAAAGCAAATTTATTAGTAGAGGGATGAGCAATTCAAAGCAACGTAGCTGCTAATAATAAAGAAAAAAGTAGACCGCTGATTAAAAAGGAGTAACTTTTGTTATGAATGATGTGGTGCTGAAACTTGCACGCTTTTGAGTGAACTCGTGCTTGATGTTTTCTTCTCAAGACTTGTCTTGTTTCTTCTGTTTAAATTATTATAAACTACAGTGGTTGCTTTTGTAGAGGCGTTAACAAAAAATAAAACTGTTTTTAATTTACTTTCGACATAAACACTGACTGGCCAAACAACATCTGGAGAGAGAGAGAGCCTGTTTTGGTGGCTTATTTTTATTTTCATGGTCTGCTGCTGCATATTTATGCAGCTTGTGTTGCGAGGGTTATTGCTCGTGAATTAAATGTATGTGACATGCAGGTTAATTCTTTGTTGGTTGTTCTGCAGCAGTCAGTCTGTGAAGCGTGAGGAAACGTGGGGGGTTTCGATGAAAAGTTACACGGGGGGGGGGGGGGCTACTAAACAAAGACGTGTGGTTGAGTTTACGAGATCAGACCCTTCCCTATTTCTCTCGTCAAATGTTTTAAACGCGCGTTACGAATTGCGTTGAAAGTATCGTCTTATTTGAGGGGGTTTGCTGGGTTTTATGGGAGTATTGCACATAAAAAGGAAGGTCGGGTTCGTAAAGGAGCTCAGCGCCTAAGGTTTCTGTGATTGTTTGGTCTTTTTGATTGACAGCAGGGGTCGGGCATTTAAATACCCCAGTTTTACAAATATGGGCATACGGTTCCGCCTCTTAAAGGGACGGGTACCGTTTGACGTGTGCAGCGTGGAGCTGAAGCCATGTGTGAAACGCTCGTAATGAAACGAGCTCGAACTGTAAATATTACCGGAAAGCGTACAAGAATATCGTGTGAAATAGCAGTGTGGCACGATTGTTTTTAGCTTATTTGGAAATATTAAAACAGTATGTGCTACAAATATGTTACGATACAACGAGCTAGATGCATACTATAAGTGTTATAGACAAGGGATGAGTTTATTATATGTATGCATAAGAATATTTTTTTGAATGATACTTGTGTAGTATGTTAGAATTTCTAAGTGTTATTTATATTATTGTTGAATTAATAATAAGTCATTTCTGTATATAACAATATAATACGTATTGATAATTTTATACCATTTTATGTATAAAATTAAAAACATGAATATGAAATATGTATTATTGGAATATAATTTTACACAATTTATATAAATTAAAATTTCAATCATATAAAATAGTTTTTTTATCATTACTGTTATAACTTAAACTTAACTACTTTTCTGTTTTTAATGCACATCTTTGCACTAATCGCACCACAGCTTAGAACTGACATGGTTTGAGTTTAAATTCTAACTAACTGCTTTTCAGAGGTCGATTAGAAACGGGTCACAACCCAAATTCCCCACCCTCGTAATAGAATATAAATATTTATCGTGCATTCTTGCAGTAGACTTGTGTGTTTGAATTGCAAGTCATTAGCCAAGGGGGGTTTATATCTGTGCATTACAACATTGTGGTGTGTTGATAACACAAGCTAATCATATTTTCGGAATGCGTGGTTGATGTGTTTTGTTCTGTTACTCAGAGGTTCCATGTGGCACTGCTGCCTGCCACCAATGGGATTAAACGGTCTAGCCGGTCGCAGAGGCCTGGCTGTTATCTGGCTCCATGCACAGCCTGGTTTGGGAGGCAGGAGCTGCTGGGGGTGAAGGCCTCAGAGGATTACGAAACTCTTGATATTCATTCCTGATAGAAGCCTAGTTATACAGTTTCAAAAACCGCCAGTACATGCTTTACCTGTCAGGTGCCGGCCAGTTTTACAGCACTTACAGTGACCTTGGAAATGGAATGCTACTTAATCACCCCTTTAAATGGTTAGGCAAATTCTCCTGAATCAGTTCTGAGGTCTGTGATTCTGTTTGCGTCTCCGTCTTTTGAATAATGCTTGTATTTGCATGCATGATGCACTTGCGTGGGTGCGCTTGTGTGTGTGTCTGTAGGAGGGGAAAGATTGATGGAGGCCTCGCTGCCCAGAGGCAAGTTCAAAGCCCCATTCATCAACATCCCTCTGAGGCTGAAAACACTGAGGAGAGATAGATGACTTTTGTCTTGTCAGGCTAGGTTTTTACTTGGGCCGGTCATAAAGTCACTCCGTGTTCGTACGGGACATTAGGGATTTTTAGTGATGATGAGATGATCGTGTGCTGTGATCAATTCTGATAAAATGATGTAATGATAATCTGACGGAATCTTATGTATAGTTTTAGTTATTTGCTAAATGTCTATTCCAACCTCTTGCACAAATGTGTGCAGGATTCTAAAGAAAAGTCGAATCTGTGCATCGGTTTTCTATAGTCTTTAAGTAACAAGATTATTTGAGCTGTTTGTCAGATGGATTTTTCACAGACTGCTTATGATTAACGGCCTTAGGTTGCCAACCTATTGATTTCAAAACCATTATCCTCTTTATGAATAGACCGGATGATCTCACTGGTCATCTGTCACATTTGTCATATCTAATAAGTGCTGTTATAGTATTTTAATGCTCTGAAAAGGGAAAGTAGTGAACGGTGGGTTTTCACCAAGATTGTAATAATGTTGAATGTTGTTTGAACTGCTTTCTGTTTTTATTTATTTTAAAATGTCAGTTATATCTGTGATCATTACTCCAGTCTCCGGTGTCACATGATCCTTCAGAAATTATTTATAATATGCCGATTTGGTGCTCAAGAAACATTTCTCATTATTATCAATATTAAAAAGTGGTTGTGCTGCTTAATGTTTTTGGAGAAACCAAGATGCGTAACTCTTGCAGCAATAACCACACAGACAATGGTTTAAGCCTAGTCCTGGACTAAAATCTAAGGCTTATACAAATGACTTAAATGCCCTATTTGGACTATGGCTTAATCCTGGCTTAGATTAAGCCCTTTCTATGAAACCAAGTTAAAATTGTGTAAAAAATATATATAATATTATATATATATATATATATATATAATATTCTTTTTGATCCATTTAATGCATTCTTGCTGAATAAAAGTAATTAGTTCTAAAACGACACCAAACTTTTAGTTTAAACTGTACAAGTCTGTGCTGTTTTCAGTTACAGTTACAGTCTTGTTTGTGTTTTGTTCACAAAACAATGGTGAGAGTTTGCAGCCCAGTAGTGTCTGGAGGAAGTTCTCTGCTCTTGTTGAGGTGATGGTCTTGGCCGAGCTTGTGGGTTTGAAGCAAGTAAAGCCTAGTTTCCTATGCTGCTAGATGCAACTTCCTGTGCTCATTACTCTCAGCGGCTTGTCTGCGTTTAAGACAGACGGTCGGGTTCACAAAGAGGCATAAAGTAGGAGAGGGGAAGGCTTAGTTTATCTTTCGCTACTCTCATTTTATGTTATGTTTCCTGCTGCTTCACTGTCTGTTGGCTGAGCTTTTTTTTTGCCCGCAGTTTCCTCCCTGACTTCCCTCAGCCAGGCTTAATTTAGCAAATAAGGGCAGCCACACATCAAACCGGACAGTGTCCTCTGTGTTCTTAGCTGTGGAGATCTTTACTAACACAAATGGTGCGGGTTCACCCCACAGTCCTGCTCATCCACTTTATCTTACTGTTCTATCGTTATGCCCTAAAGCAAAACACTTAACCTTAGTTTATTCCAGGAGGACTGTCTTTGCAATTAGAGTGTTGTAGGTCATACAGGATGAGGTGTCCACTAAATGATGAGTAACTCAAGCTTGGGACTGATGGATACGAGAGGTCACGGTCAGGTTCTGCTATGCTGTCCAACTCGGAAACCCTACTCTTCCGCATCGTAATTAGGGACTCCATACATTAAAGTCAATAAATTAGCTAATTCTGACTTTTTCACCCAGGCCTGAGGTTATAGAACTATACTTTAGCCTTTCAGCAGGTTACACAAATGAGTATTCTTTCATCATTTACTCCCCTTATGTCACTCCAAACTTGTATGAGCTTGCTTCTGTTGAATGCCAAAGGAGATGTTTAGCAGAGTGTTCATGCTGCTCTTTTCCATACAATGAACATGAACGGTGACCAGGAATTGTTAAAGGGTTGCTGCACCCCAAAAGGAAAAATCAATGGGACAGTCACAAGCCTCCCAGTTTTCATCCTAAATATAATAAACTGCGTTCCAAGAATGAATGACGATTTTACGGGTTTGGAAAGACATGGGGGTAAAGAATTAATGCAAGTAATTTTTTTCTCTCAAAATGTTATTCCAAAGAATACAAACCTGTATAGTTCCTTGTCTTATGTGTAAAAAAAAAAAACATTTTGAAATAATTTTTTTACATGTGCAACTCATATACTAAATAACATGAGGGTGAGAAGGTGATGGCAGAATAATAATTGTTGGGTGAACTATCCATTTAAGCGTTTCTAAAGCTTTATGAATCATTATATTCCTTTCAATTCCCATTTCTAACTCTTTAGCAGCAAAAATCTAGTTAAATCTAGTTAAATCTGGTTATGATGGAATAATACACATTTAAGTTAAAATTCGCCGTATCTACATTCATGCTTTTGTTGGCAAGGAGGCGTCAGGCGTCAGTGTAATGGGATCTATGGCTTACATACTGTGAGTTCTGCCTGTGAACTTGCCATCACCATGGAGACTCTTTTTATCTGCTTGCCGTCTATGTGAACGATTGGTTAAGCCTTCAGGAGATCTCATTGGTTGTGTTGGGTTTTGTACTTGCCATGACTCCTTCGTAGGAGCCTTCAAGCGTTTTCCAACCTTCTGCTGTTAAAGCGCTTGCTAGGATCTGCATTTGACCTAACAAGCCGCACGAAACCAGCCCTCACCCCTTATCTCAGGAACCATCAGAAATATGTTGCACTCTCATTGGAGAGTCTCCAAAATCGTGCCGTTGAGAAAAATGGCCACATCCTCTTATTGTTTGCCTGGACTTGTTCTATCTCCTGATCAAGCCTACATTTCCGCTGAGTAATGACTATCTCCATTCAGGCTAAATGGCAGGTCATAAGAGCTCTGTGAGGAACGGCTGTTGTCAGAGCGTACTTCAACCGTGGAAGAGGATTTTGCTCTTCATAGCTGCTCAGCTCAAATCCAAACATCTTTTTAGGGCTTAAAGGCTCTTCCTTCCAGAAATGGACAACCCAGATTTATGATATGGATGAAACGGTGCCTATAGAGGCTTGTTTGTGTCTCCAGTCGATCAGCTTTTAGTCAAACAATCATCCAGTATGAGCATCTAGTACATTTTCTAAATGTTGAGATGTGTGTCCAATTTAGACAAAGGATTGGGACTGATGCAATGACATTCTGTTTCCCATCAAGACCCCCCCCCCACACACACACACACTTCTGACAAAACAACATGCAATACCAGTGCAACAGCGTAAGCCTTGGCAATGAGCAAATGCAATAGATTTAAATGAATAAAATAACACTGAAACAAATAAGTCCTTTACTGCGTCTCTCATACTTTAATGCTATTATCCTATTTTACGCTGAACCACTCTCCTGAGGTTAAAAAGTGCCCAGTTTAGCAAGTCTCATGAGGTTTTGTGGAATTTGTTTGTGACAACATGGCTTGCTGAACTATTGAAGTAGTTATTTACTCATTATTTGAGTGCAACACTCGATTATTTCATCACCCTTATTTCATAATTTCACTCTCCTCAGTAAAAACGTGCTAATAATGTTGCACTTCATATTTTCTGTGCTTGTTGCATCAGTCTGTCTCTCTGCCTGAATCTTTTTGTTTCGCTAGCAACCCACCGATCCCTTGTGATGTAAGCTCTCTTGAGGCCTGAACTCATTCAGATTCAGAACTCAAGCAGTCTTTTTTCTCCCACCGAGTGCTGTTCTTTTCACTCATCCTGCTTGGCAACAGAATGTTTCAGCATCTGTTATCGTGGCTCAAAAACTCTTGAGTCAGATCTGTTTTTAGTGGCAGTGTTCCTCGCCACAGATTACTCAGATAGAGTAGGAGTAGGCCTTTCTCCCAGATTTGAGGAAAAAGCCGGTGTTTTGTCCTACAGTAGGTCAAGAACTGAGGCGCTGTGATGTAAGGATGTCCGTTAGTCACTTCCCGCATGTCCTTTTTTGGTCATCTCATCATAATCACAAGTGAAACTCTGAAGGAAACAGAAGGAGGGAAAGTTCTTGGCCAGCATTTGCAGTGGCAGCTAGATTGGATTGTTCTGGCTCCTTTGATGAAGACAAAAATATACATAGATGTTCATATGGTGCACTGATGCATCATTTCCTTTTATATAAAACAATTGACTAGTTCTTTTTTGGATGATGCAAATGGTTTTCTCCTTTTATGTATGAATCCAGTTCAGTGAAACCACAATACACTTGTCCTGCTTGTAATTGAACTTTGTGATCTTGGTAGAAATGAGTGTATTTTTATGTGTGAAATATATGCAGTTTTATATCTAATTGGGAAAATACCATAAACATAAGAATTAATTTATGAGTCGGTTTTCTAAATGATGTTATACCTAAAAGTTTTGCAGATTAAAAAAAATGTTACAGGACTAACTTTTCTTTTCGCCTGTTTTGGAGCTAATGTTGTTAATAATGTGGCTTTGTAAAACCTCTCTTGTTCTGGTGGCATTGGAAAAAAAACACACAACCCCAAATTTTCCCAGTAGGAAGGCTAATTTACATCTTTTGATGGGGACACACCATTGCCACTCAATGCTGCTGTTTCCCACACTTGTTTCCAACACAAACACACTCCCTTCCCCCCCTTCACCTCATGTCTCGTGCCCTGGAGCCCAACCAAATGCTGCCTCACATCTGGAGTTCTGGTTTAGCCAGGCCTGTCTGGGGTTAAACATAATCAACCGTAGATGACCCAGTCTGGAGTTACTCCTCGGTCACTGCAGAATCTGCTCAATCTCTGGCAGGATTGCATTTCAAGCATGTTTTGGAATGTTTTAATGTGTGCTAATCGAGGCTACAAAGTGAATCCCTCATTGTTCACTGTGGATAACGTAACACTTAAGCAATTTCTTTAACTCCTTGGTTTTCTTTGGCAACCCAGAGCAAAACCTGAGCCAGTAAAATGTGCAAGGCCTCATTACCTGCCTGGCTAATGAATCTTCCCTCAATGCCAGGACCTAGCTTGTCGTATGACTTCCTGTGAAACTACATGCCTTTAAGCTAATTGGAGGGTGCGGCTGGAAGTGGGAAAACGAAGAAGTAGGGCAAACAAGTCTGGAGCGATAAGATGTTTGTTGGCAAAGCTACTAAGCACTTCAGATGTGGGGAAATGTTTTAATAAACTCCTTCAGCAAGCCACTGTTGAATTGTTTGATGAACATTTAGCACTGACTTTAAATACCATGTAGTCTAACAATGTCATGTTTAGCTTTATTAGAGTGAAGAAGCACAATAAAAACTACTGTTCAAAAATTTGGGGTCAGGTGCCAATAGCCTCATGGGCAGATAATATATATAGGCGACATATAGCACCATTGCGTACGCAGCCAATGAGCTTACAGCTTTACATTTGAATGGTAGTTCAAGTCTTTTTAGTACACCTTCAGTGTTCTTCAAAAACACTTCACCCTCCCCAGCTCCACCTGTATAGATTTGCTACAAATTATTTTATATGCCATTTGTGCAGCAGTAGTATGTCTTCAATATACACAGTGCCGTATGCATTTGCAGTAGCATATGTTTTTGCAGCAGCGATAACCAACAGGGGCAGCGTAAGAGATCTATTCCGCCTCGACAAAATACTTTAACATTGTCACATCCATTACCATGCTAAAATCCTCCAAAAAAAACAACTTCATGTGTGCAAATCAATTCATTTGCATTTTTATTTTCTTGCAGCTGTGTTGAGGTAGAAGAGCACCATGCTGTGGATATTGACGTTTACCACTGTCCCAACTGTGACGTCCACCATGGACCCTCTCTGAGTATGTATTCATTTTTGGACCATCAGAATCTGTCGATTCACCTTTACTACAACATTTATATGAAGTTCTGCAGACTTTTCTGCTCCCTGTCAGGAACTAACTATCAGACTAATTGTCTAATGGAGGCAGGAACTGGTTTAAGAGGTTTCGCAGCATGTCTAGTCAGCTGAACTGTTGTGATCAACAAGCGGTGGAGCACTACAGATGTCATAGTCTTGTGGTAGTCTAATAATGACTGCGATATTGTTCTGAGGCCAGACGTATTGAGTTCTCTTCCTGATTTTACAGTGAAGAAGCGAGGAAACTGGCACAGACATGACTACACGGAGCCAGATGATGGCAGTAAGCCAGTGCAGGCTGGCACATCTGTGTTTGTACGGGAGCTGCAGTCCAGGACCTTTCCCAGGTAAGTGTGCCAGCTGTGGGAAACCAACACCATCGTGACAAAGCACTCCAGCACTTGGTGCTGCCCATGATGCCACACGATACATATGGGCACAGCTTATGTTAATTGAAAACCAGTGTTAATTGTAGCGTTTTCTATAAATCTGTTTAATGGGAAAATATACATGCTTTCTAAACAGTAACTCTCCTGTTTTAATCTGCAGTGGAGATGAGTTGTTGCAGCAAATGCATGGGAGTCAGGTCACCCAGAGATATTTGGAAAGGCATGGCTTTCGCTATCCCATCGCTGTACACAAAATGGAAGGTCTCGGTCTTCGTTTACCTCCTCCGGATTTCTCCGTCAAGGATGTTGAGCGTTATGTCGGTAAGGAGAGAAAGTGGATCATCCTTTACACCCTGTTTCTTTCACCTTTACCCACTGTGCTCTTCATTATAGCCATTGAGCAGCAGTGCTTCATGGGTTTAAATATTAATTCCATTAAGAGTTGTCTTCATGTAATGGAGTTGCATTACAATCTAGCCACTGTGGAGATCAGATGGTAATCTTAGGTGAGTCAGATGGGTCTAACCTTTTAGCAAAACATTAATCAACCCGTAATGAAATAAGAGTGCAGATAAAAGTGGTGTTCCTTACAGCAGCCTAGCAGGCCTCATCTCATTGAGAGTCTGGTCCTTACAGTGTCCGCTTACACAGCCACTATATCTTCCCCACTAAGCTTTGTCCGTAAAGTTTAGGTTACAGCTCACTCCTCTACCGCTCACATTTGAGTGTATAATGTAATGTTATCATGATACACGCGGCGATCAGCTGCTCCATTTGGGTCCTGAGGGGGAGCCGGCAGCCCACTGGGAATGAAGTGTGATTATATTACACTTACAGTGAAGTGACAAAAGGTTTGCTACTGCCACACCTTCTGGTGACCGCGTGACACTTCAGGCCACTACTACTGTATTTAGCCATTAAAGCTGCCACTTTCTTCCACCGATTTTCTAAAGTTAGCCTTGTTTACCTTAAGTTCATACCCTCGCAAGTAACTGGTAGAAATGTCTACCGGTAGAGATTTGGACTGTCATCTCAGACGTAGCTATGCTGCAAAGTCACAAAAAAACTTAGTTCTACTATTTCCGATGGACACGTGCAAAAGTAAATCCTTGTAGCTCTTAAAGTGACAGCAGTTTAATATTCCCGTTGAACAACAAAAGAGAATCTCTCGCTGCTATTGACTAAATCATTTTTGTAATGTACATTAAAGATACAGTGAAGAACATGCAGTGTTGTAAACATTTAGCACAGAATGCTAATCTAATTCATGCAAGAACATGCTGATTTGCTGGTGAAATTAGCTATTGAGATGCATGGCAGGGTATTTGTGAGGAATGTCAGAGATGGGTGTCTGTACAGTTTTCCTTACAATGTGTGACTTTTTAGCAACCACCACTAATAGGTGCGATGTTCCTTAGTGTCATTTCAAGTTGGTTTCTAAGCAAGCAGCTAAGGGACAATGCTCTGTTTAGCTTGTGTAGGATAAACTAAAATTCAATTAAATTTAAGAAGTGTGCCACTTGAAGTTTATAGTCTGACGATATACCCACCAAAATCCCCTCAAAAAAGTTATGTACACACAGTAAGTTGGATTGCTTGATGAATGTTAAAGTTAACTGCCGTGACGTGATGTCTGGAGCTCACACTAAAAGCTTTAGCTTTCATCCTTAATGCACTTCTGACTGCTAACTGCAGGCTAGCTGCCTGGCTAATTCAGTTACTTCAATGGGCAGCTTGCCTGCATGGCCCTCCAGCCAGCAAAATCGGACATTGTGGCCTTTTTCCACAGTGCCATTTTCTTATAATGACAAACCGCCTGCTTGTGTGAAAACCGCCTGCTTGTGTTGTCCCACACAGCATTTGAATTATACATTTGAGACATTTTTATGTCTCCAGAACTATTAAAAGAATAAATGGATAAAATAATATACATAATGTAATTAATAGCATAAATACTTTAATTTATGCATGTGTAAACAGTCTTGTAGCTTGGGGTGCTTAGCTTTTTAAATTAAACCCATATTTATTGAAGCCACCACTGCGGATCTGAATCCATAAAGGATCCAATAGAGATTTTGGTTTTGGCAGTGTTACAAGTCATGTTGATGTACCTGATCCCAGAACAGCAATAAATGATCTCTTTATTGTCTGCTTTGTGGGATGAGTCTGGTTCTGGCTAGGTACACTAGGGTGCCGTTTGTGTACACAAGCACCAGCTGTCCTGCTTTTGTGTATGAGGCTTTTTGTTTGATTGGTTTTGATGTTCTTCCTGCCAGTTGTCTCTCTCTCACAGTTATAAACATCAACTAATGTCTCGTAAAGAAACATTTCTGAGTAGAGATGGCTCTGGAAAACTTTTTAGTGCCAAAAGGCAGTCTTTTCTCTCATTTAAAATTTGCTTTATGGTCATTTAATGATGTTGATTATTGCAATTTATCCCTGTTGAGTTTGTTTGGGTAATGATATTTGTTTTGTGTTTCTGTTCTTTTGATGCTCACAGATGCACATCACTCAACTTGCTCCTTTTGCTTACAGGAGGCGACAAAGTGATTGATGTCATTGATGTGGCCAGGCAAGCAGACAGCAAGATGAAACTGAGTGCGTTTGTGAAATATTACTACAGCCCTCAGCGGCCCAAAGTCCTCAACGTCATCAGCCTGGAGTTTTCAGACACCAAGTTAGTATTGTTTGAATGTAATGTTAAACACAAAGGTGTTGGGTTTTTTTTTTCTGGGTGCAGGTGTTAACTTAAATGTCTTGTGTTCAGGATGTCAGAGCTGGTGGTGGTTCCTGATATTGCTCAGAAGATGTCTTGGGTGGAGAACTACTGGCCTGATGACTCTTACTTTCCCAAGCCCTTTGTGCAGAAATACTGCTTAATGGGCGTGAAGGACAGTTATACCGACTTCCATATTGACTTTGGGGGCACATCTGTGTGGTACCATGTCCTGTGGGTACGTTTGCATGATGAATGTTGGAACTTTGTATCCATTAGAAAATCCTAACACAAAAGTGCATCATGGTTTCCACACAATTTTGCTGTACAGCTGTTTTCAGAATAAGAAATGACAAGCTGAAAGTCCAGCATTGCATACCCGTTATTGCAAATTGTAGTAATTTTTCCACAATATTGAAGTATTTTTGATAAAGTAAATGCAGCATTTGCACCCCCAAAGTTTTGATCAATATTCTGTCTTATTGTTTGTTTTAAAAAATCAGAATTATTTGATACTAACTAGAAAATAGGGATAATAAATGACTTCTTAACACACTTTCCTCTAGGGCGAGAAGATTTTTTACTTAATAAAGCCGACCCCAGCCAACCTTGCACTATATGAGGAGTGGAGCTCGTCTCCAAACCAGAGTGAAGTGTTCTTCGGAAAGAAAGTGGACAAGTGCTACAAGTGTGTCGTGCGACAGGGAACAACTCTACTGATCCCGACAGGTGAGTTTTAGTTTTATTTGATTTTTTCTGAAGAATTAAAAATTATATATAATTATCTAACCCTAACACTTAAATAAAATGAATAAATTATGTTTCATGATCAAATTGTAAAATGAGCTTCATGCTAAGTCAACTTGGCTTAGCAACAGGCTCAACCAATGGTGTGAGTTTGAGGCGGGGCTACCATTAAAGTGAAAACCTGTCTTTATTTTATTTGCTAGTAAAGCAAATATTTCCCACTTCACCTTGAAGGCGAAAAAGGAAGTATTATGTTTATCTCAGGACTTTTCACTGACACTCGGATGTTGGCGCAAGAGGAACTGTAGAGGAACTGGTATTCCACTTATTGTGGAGCAGCTGTCTTTAATGGCGGTTCCACAGGAAGGCCAGGCCTGATTTGTGCTCTTCGTTTCTGGTTCAGACGTTGCAAGAGCGAGCACCACCCAGTAAGCCACATAATTCTTAGCAATGTGTTATCCAGTCTGGTTCATAAGGGAAGCTCAAAAGCCTTTTTCGAGTTACAATACTCATCCAAAAATATATTGTAATGACTTCATATCATATATGAGCTCATATAATACGATATTTATGAATGGTATCATAAATCTGAATGTTTTATGAACCCCCACACTCAAAACGAGCAGGTCAGGATGCGTGATCTTAAATGAATCTGGTTCCCAGCTGTGTTGATGGCACTAGCAGACCGGTTTAAGACCGTGGGACCCTACACGTCCCCCGCTGTGAGACAGACTTCAAAAGTCCTTCAAAACCTATGGTATGAAAGTTGCTCTGAATCGAACGTATATTTATGCATTCCACCCTTCACATGTGGCCTATATGCGCAGACAGGAAGTTGTGGATGTAGTCAACAGACTGATTGTTTGGTGGGCTCTGCAGTGGTTTTGAAACACTCTGGGGGTTTGACTCAGCTCAGCAGATCTCAGTTAGCCGTAGAATCGCCCACCCAGCAAATGCATGTCAACTTTTCGTTGCCATTATGTCTAAAGTCCTGTATATTTGTTGCAACAAGCACGTTTGAAGGTGTTGGTGACATTTCCATGAATTTGAAATCTGAATTACTCAAAACCTTTCAACGGATTTCGTGAAATCTGTCTGGGTCCAGCTCTGCTGTACAGCGGATATGAATGGCTCACTGTGTGCTAAGGGACAGCTGCGGTTCAGACCAGATGTCTGCATCTGTCGGTCAGCTGTTGACACACTCTTGACCTCCCTTGCAGGATGGATCCATGCGGTTCTCACCTCTCAGGACTGCATGGCTTTCGGAGGAAACTTCCTCCACAACCTCAACATAGGCATGCAGCTCAGGTGAGTGAGCACTTTCGTAAGATCTTATTAAATTAAGAATTTAAGTGCTTTGGCTTTTAAGATTAACCAATTACATTTTAGCAGATCTGTTTCCATTTCTAATCCTTATTTTTCTCTAAAAGAATTTCCTAATAGCATAACATTTATTATTAGTAGTAGCAATAGCAGTAGTAGTAAGAGTAATATATTTAAATAAAAAACAGTTTGAGAAATGCAATAATTGTTTAAATTAATTTTTTATGATAGGGACATTTAATTTCTGAAAAGAGAGATATTGAAGAAAATTATTAATGATATATTTAATTATAATAACAAAATCGTGACAGGAAAAAAGTCATTAAAAACAACAAAATTATTATGAATTAAATAATAACAAAAAAACAGCCACTAAAAAATGTATTAAAAAAATCTATTATTAATTTTAAGAAAATAACAAAAATTTATGCCTTTATGTGTGTATTTTTATCCACTCAACTAAATAACAATATGAATAAAAGCAGCAACAAAAGCTAAAATAAAAGTAAAACAAAAAAGAGTAGTAATAATGTAGCCAATGAATAATTCTCTTTTCCAAGAGAGCTTTCTAGTGTTTTTTTGCATTTATTTCAGTTAAGTGTAACTAATTCTGTCCTCATGTTAGGTGCTATGAGATGGAGCGGCGACTAAAGACTCCAGACCTCTTTAAGTTTCCTTATTTTGAAGCCATTTGTTGGTATGTAGCGAAGAATCTGCTGGAGACTCTTAAAGGTAAGCATCTTAAATCACTCAGGATGCCAATACAAAGCACTTAAATCACTGGCATGTTGCCACTCCATTCCCGCGTGTCCCTTCTAATCGACTGTTTATTGTCTGTTGTCAGAATCCCGAGAAGATAACTGCCTTCCCCCAGAATACCTGATCAAGGGAGTGAAAGCTTTGATTACTGCACTGAGGAACTGGCTAAATAGAGAGGTGAAGGAAATAGTGGCTTACTGCATCAGATTAACTGCAAACTTAAAATTGACTTTAAAATCACCTGCAATCATCCCATTGTACATAAAAATCCCTGTTGGTATAATGAGGGCAAGGGCCGTCCCACAGGGGCCAGTATCTGGTGTCAGTGGTTCTGGGTGGGAACCTGAGGTTTGCTCTGTGACACAAACCCCTTATTGTGTGCTCATCTTCCGCAGGTCACAGAGCCAGCCAGCGAGGTCCCTGACCATATCAGACCCAACCATCTCATTAAAATGCTCACCAAGGAAATCCAGTACCTTGAGGTAAACCAGATTGCTTTTAAACATACTGAAACTTGCTTGTTGAGACCGTAAAGTCTGAAAGATTACATTTGGTTTTTATGTTGTTTGTTGGTTACTTCAAAAAAAAATAGTTTCTACAGAAAGGCAACCAACAACACCAGAAAATGTTAAATAAAATAAATAATAATAAATAAATAAAATAAGGAACAAGAGCAAAAAACTAATAAGAAGATGATTATTGTTGTTGCTGTTTTTAATATATTTTATGAGAATAATAAAATTGCTCATGCTCATTTCCAATATTTTTGTTTAGATTATCTTCATTTTTAGAAGTGCTAATAGTAATATTTTTTTAATATGTCTTATACATATTATATGTTTAAATTCAGGCGTGGTGTTTAGTTCTGTTTTTTTGATTTTTTTTTTATATATATATTTAATATTTTTAATAACAGCCATTTCAGACAAAATAATAAGATCAAATAATGAAAATAGTTTTTTAACAAGTTTATAAAACAAATAAATACTTTTCACAATTTGTGAAAATGTTTTGTTATTTATTATTATTATTACTTATTCAATTTTAACGAATATAGCAAACCTAAAAAGTCTTAAATGTTATGGTTCATTGAATACATTATAACTAATATTGTAGTTGTTGTATTTCACTCACAATGCTGTTTCAAACACCCCAGGATTATCAGAATGGGAACTGTGGAAACAAGCTGATGAAATCTCAAGGAATCTCTGCGTGTCCTTCTACGAGGTCAGCACATGAGAGAGGCTCTCACGCACGCAGGACAGCCAGACGTCTTCGTGACCAGCACCATCATCATCATCATCATCACCCCTCTGACAGCCCTAAAGCTCCCTCCAACCTCGACATCTTCGAACAGCACACCCAGGAAGTCTTAAAAAGACTTGAAACGGGTCCTTATGAGGAGGTAAATGGGATTAAAGAATACCGTAAACAGCATTCAGGCTAATCTAAAGCGAATTCTCAAAAAAAAAACTACTGTCTTTTAGGATGCCTCTTTTAACCTGAGAGTCAATGGCAAGTTCAACAAGGTCTCCACGGCCTCGGCTGCAGTGGCAGAGCGGAGTTTAGACAACAACCTGCGTCTGGTGCTATGCAATGGACGTATAATGAGGTAAACCACATTCATTTATGAAGATTATCACACATTAGTCATTAGTTGCTGCAAGAATTTTAGCATGAATCACCACGTTACAAAATACAAATGACTCATGCAGTTGAATTTAAAAGGATTATGCAAGCTAATCGTCATTTTAGCACTCTACTTTCAGTTGCAATGGTTGTTTTTTTAGTTCATTTTGCTCATGCAATTTTAAGAAGACATCCATTTTAATTCATGCAGAGATAAGAGGCTGCATGTTGGAGAAAAAACACCAAGGATAAAGGAAGAAGGCTCCAGAGATGTAAAGATGGATTCATTCAAGATTAAACTAGTACCTAAAGAGGAAGAACAGGAAGTTGATCTTCAGATCAAAGAAGAGAATAAACAGCATCATGTAGTCAGAGACATGAAGCCCTTCGAAGGTACAAACAAGTCTTTACTGCAGTCAATCATAGACACACAAAGTTTTATTCAATATTTTGATATTTCAGTCAATATTATTAGGGATGTAACTGTAGCAAAACTTCATGGTACGGTAAAACTAATTACCGTACTAATTAAGAAGCTCAAAAAAAGTGCCAGAAGTGTTTATTAAACAGTTTACATGAACACTGAACATATCAACGGCACACACATTAGCCATCTGTCTGTAAACTTTGAAACAGGAACTTAAAAAAATTATTAAACCTTCCACACATCCGATTTAAAACCCGTTTTAGATTGCTAGATGACGTCATATATCAGTTTGCATATTTATTATGTCAGTGCATCATATTATCTTGCTTCTCTGTGCTCACATAATGTTATTCAATGCACCCTAATTCTCAATATAACAGTATTTTTAATGGTTTATGTTGTCAGAAAAATGGAATGAATATGCAATTATGAGGCCTACTGAACTAGCTCTACCTTAAAAGATGTTAATCTAGATTAAAATCCTTATTTATAATCTTTATAATTATATTTGTAATTCATAATAATGAAACCAGTACACATAAGACATAGACAATGCTATGCTGTGATTTTGGCTATATTTGCATGTAAAATAGAGCAACATAATATTTATTTTAACTGAAAGCCCTGCTCCTCTCATCCACTCGCTGAACAGAACAGACGCAGAGAGAGGTGTGTGTGCGCACGCTGAGAAAACGAGCTTGCGCGGCACTGCCAGAAACTTACTGAGGTTTGTCCAAGAAGTCTCTAGATGTGTCGCTAGTTGCTTTTAGGGACAAATGTCACCAAGGGGGTCTGAAAAGTCACTAATTATTATTATTATTATTATTATTATTTTTATTATTGATTAATTTGGCAACACTGATCTGTAGGGACAACACATCGCAAAGAATGATGGGCACGCTTGGGCTGATGGGAATTGTAGTTCCCGCTGCCTCCCGTTCGCTTCATTCGCCTGAGCAAACTTTCTTTAGAAGACCTATCGTTTTATCGAGTCATGCGACCACGGTAGTATCGAAAAAATTTGATATTGCGGTACGACTGTGTTTATTATACAGTTACATCCCTAGTATTTGTATTTTTATTTAATTTTCATGAGAAGGAAATTTGTGTACTCTCTAGATATTAACATTAAAGCATATTGCAGAAGTTTGTATTGCTTATGTTTTCTGCTTGTGCATAAAATACAAATAAAAACTGTTTTTTCCACAGATTTTAATAAGCAAGAGAGTTCAGATCTCAGGAACAGAGAGTCAGGAGTTTCAGACATCTCTTCAGACTCTGAATCAGATGAGGACTACACTACACAGGTATGCTGCCATTTCCTCTCATGCACAGGAAGTGCTTTGAGTCCTAGTTTAGGAGTAATCCCCTTTTCCTATCCATGCAGAAAAAGAACTGCTCTGAGGGAGAATCAGAAAGCTCTTCAGAGGAAGAGGAAGATGAAAAGATTAGGAGGAGTGGAGATGACCAAAGTAAGATGAAAAGTTGCTCCGGCTACTCGATGAATACGCATCAGTCCAGGCAAAACCTTGATCCTTTTGAAAAGCGTCTTAAAAGGTAAGAGCTGAAATTCTGGGGAACAATTTTAGGGTTGTGCGTGTGTGTTTTGAAATGCATTGGTTTACAGCTAAATCACATTTGCAGTGAATCCACTACCTCGCCAAGCGCAGAAGAGGATGCCATCCAGGGGATGCTGTCTATGGCAGGACTGTTGTATTCTCACCCGGCAGAAGATCCCAGCAGTTCACAAGAATCCTGGTGGTCCCGGACCAACCACTCCTCCCCTGACTACAGTAAGAATTCACGAGAGCGCTAAAATAGCACTTTTCCCAGTAAAATATTATTATGATGAACCATTGCATATGTTGTTCTACCATTCTCAGGTAGAAAGGAGGTAGCATTAGGAGAAGAGAACCAGGATTCAGACAGCAGTTCATCACAGGTAAACACAATCTAAATCTGTCTTTACAGGAGAGACATTTATTTCAATGGTTAATGTTTGGGATAAATGTTTTACCATGGAGGGCTTTCGGGAGCGTGATTCAGAAGGAGAACTCAAGCACAGGATCCAGGAACACAAGAACTTCATGGACAGCCAGGGCAGTGTCAGCAACAGCAGCAGTGAAGCGTGGAGCAGTCACACACACTCCCCAGCTCATGGAGAAAGCCCCACTTTGGGCTACCAATACTGTGAAACATCCCTATCACCACCTCTGCACCCATCCAAGAGACCTGCATCAAATCCCCCACCAATCAGCAATCAGGCCACCAAAGGTACAGCATCACCATTTTCTCTACACATTAAAAACGTTACCAAAATGATTAATCACTATTTGCAACGACACCTGAATCCTAACAATTTTTTTCTGAAATGCATACCAAAAGATAAATAACA
>JAUCNO010000585.1:3817426-3846057 GCA_032353835.1 Enteromius viviparus | reverse complement strand
TTTCCGGACAAATAATTCGTCACACCGCGCATGCGTTAAATGCGTTAAAAAAATTAACGTAATTAACGACAAAAATTCATTACCGCCGTTAACGCGTTATTTTTGACAGCCCTAATATATATATATATAATAATTTTTTTTAATTATTATTTTTGTTTATTAATTTGCCTTTTTTCTTTCTTGTAGGTAAACGTCCGAAGAAAGGTATGGCTACAGCGAAGCAGCGACTGGGCAAGATTCTCAAATTGAGCAGACACAAACCCTTCTTTGTGTAGTTCCAGTGATGGCATCCGCCGCTTGCAGTAGATTTGGGATGTTGAGCGTACATGTGAAAGGTGACAGGGTATAAAATGTGTTTGGTTGAACACACTGGCTCAAAAGCATGGCATTGGCTACCCCGAAGCTTAGGAATCATCGAATAACCGCTTTAACATGGTTTCCTAGTTTTACTAATATGCATCCAAAGAAACAAGGTGACTGAAAGGAAATAAGAGTGAAAACATCACTTTTTAAAGCTTTCGGTTCTTAGCGATAACATCCGAAATCAGGTTTAGTCTACAAAAGCATAAACTAGCATGCTGCCAGGCTGCTTCCCACTTTGAGATGCGCATTTTAAGAAAGAGTGATGTACTGATTTCATAAAGGTGCTTGACTTTTATGGTCTTCTCATTTTGCGATCGCAACCAACTTGTCCTAGCAAATTCCTCCAGGGAAGAAAATTTGCATTACTGCCTCAAGACAAAATTCAACCAGGAAGACTGCTTGAACTACCTGAAAGAAATTAAAGAGAAAAAAAATATTTTTGTCAATATTTGTATTCATCTTGTCGTATTTTATATAGCTCGCTGAGGAGCGCTGGGTAGTTTAGATATATTTGGTTCTCTGTCGCCACCTAGTGGGCATCCGGAGACTGACTTTAAATGGTGCTTGAAGGTATCATTCAAATGAGGCAAGAGACATTTCCCCTTAATTTATTCCTTTATCTTGGTGCTTGATTTTTATTTTCTATACTGTTATTAAATTACGTATTTATTACTGATAAAAGAGAACAATTTATTTCATTGAGGAGGTTTGCTGTTCTTTGGGGTCTTAATATGCATCTGTTTTGAAACATGTTTAGATATTTGTCGCCATACAGCCAATTTAAGCGAAGGCTTAGCTGTTTTTGAAAATTTCATCCATATTTGTATTGCATTGTGGGTAAGAACAAACGTGTTGTGTAACAAGAAGCTAATACTGAATCAAAAAAGCTGCCCAAGTAGTCCCATTATGTTAAAATGTTTCACAGTGTCTTTCACAATATTTGGGAAAAAAGAATTGTACTGCTTTTGTACTCAACCAGCAACCACCACCTGATTTTTGGCTGGTTTTTACGGATATTCTAGGGATCTGGTTTCAGAAACTTGTAAAGTTCAGCCGCCTCATCAAATTTTGAAACACTGTTTGAACTGGTGCTGTGTATAGTGAGACGTTTAAGATGGCCAAGGAGAATTTTTACCTTTTTTACATTGAAATGTATTTGGCTACTCGTCTTTTTTTTTTTTTTCAAAGAATCAAAAAGAGTATTTATTTTTGTAAGTCTTAAGAGAGAATTTTTTGCTGTTGTACCAACACCATGTTTTGAAATATGGCCGTTTTGTAAGATATGTGTGTGATTTCGAGGTAGTTTACTCTGGTTATGTGTGAAAGACCTCAGGTAATTGTTTGAGCTCAAGGTTTTGGATTCCTTTTGATGAATGCCAAATAATGTAATCAAGTCAGGTCTTGCTTTAAATTTTGGTGTCCACGCCACGTTTTATCTAACCTAATATCAAATTTCTTAGTGTATATCCTCATGGAAAAAAACATCCTCTTTATGTATTTCAAGTTTGTTCTCTTTTCAAACGTTTATAGCAACTCCAACACAATCTACAAAACTCTTCAGGCAATAACGCACATTCCAGAAGCTTCCAGGAACTTTCATCATGAATTGCATTGACTCGCTGAGGTACAAGTACAGCAGCTCAGGGCTCACATACGGACTGTTTTTCTGATACTAATTATTCAAAGGGCTTCGGTCAACCCAAAGGTGCCCCGAACTGAACAGGTCATTACAACCAGCACAGTGTTGTTACTGTACGTCATCTTCCAGGGGTTTTTTGTAATGATGGTATATTGTGAATTAAGACACTCAAGCATTGTGAAGGAGAAACCACAATGGCATTAATGTAGCACCTGTTACTTTTCTCCTTAACATCCTAGTTTATGGTGCTTTTTGTCTGATCAGGATTTGGGCCAAAGTGCACATGTATTGCAGTCAAAACTGTTTGGAGGATTGGACGAGCAGTTTCTGTGTGTGTCCAAAAAAAAAAAAAAAAGCTATGTTACACTACTTTTTTTTATTTTTTATTGTGACTGTTATAACAAATATCAAAATGTGCTTGATAAGTCAAAAAGCATTGCTGGCCTGCAGGCAGGGTTTGTACCATGCAGTACTTGTTGTACAGTATTTATTTGGCATTCTCTGTTGTGTTTTCAATTTTCTTGCAATCAATTACGTGTTTGTTTATAGAGTATCCTCTCATATTTTCAACGCATTCAAATGTTTCAAATGACATTTTTATATGGTTGTATACTTTTGTTGAGTATTTTGTGATGCTGTAATCCACAGCTAAGGCTTTTAAAATTGGGGTTTTCAGTTGTACAATGTGGCCTGTACATATTAAAAATTCTACGAGTGAATATGTTTGTGTTGTTGTTGTTATCGCTGATTCAAGAGCACTTTGCTCTCCCAGATGCACCAGATTATTCTAATCCCTATGGGGCAGTTTCCCAAACAGGGTGTAAGACTAGTCCTAGATTAAAATAAATGCTAAGAGCTGTCTAAACTGGAAAAAGCTTGCACTGAGATATCTTAAAATACATCATTGCCATTGTTTGGTCATAAAATGCTCACAGATAATGCATTTTTTGTAAGACATGTTTCTTAAATGTCCTAAATTAGCAAAGGTCTAGTCCTGGCTTAATCCAATGCCTATTCTGGAAACCGGCCTTAAATCATTAAATATTAATCTTATTATTTGAAATAGAATAGACCTTGAAATAGCAGAGGAGATACTTTAAAATAATGCATTAAGAGTCAGGGGGGGTGAATTTTTTTTTAAATTGAAGATCAAGGTAAATTGCAAACATGCAAGTTTTTTTCTGTAGCACTACATGGGAGAAAATAAATTTAATTTCAACAAAATAAGCTAATTTGAATGCATCTTGTTTGCTTCTGGAGCGTCCATGAATGTTTGAACCTGTGTTTGAGTCACAAAACTGTCCTCCGTGTGAAAAGATCTTAAAATCATACAGTCACTGCTTTAACTGTTTAACTGTTCAGAACAAACATGGGACTCGAGAACAACCGTCACGAAACAACAAAAACAAACGCTGTAGATCATCCAGGTAACCACACACCAACCAAGAGCCAACTTTTGAAGGGGGTTAGTCTATTTTAAAAATATTTAGCTTTTTTTTTTGTCTTGTGGACTTTAAGTAAACAACATTTATGTAAAACATCTTATTTAGAACATTAAAAACAGCCATTAAGTATAATCTCTTTTATTTTGTTAAACATTTTCACAGATTCTGCAAGGGGTGCCCAAACTTTTGCATAAAACTATATAATAATCGTTCTTAAAACAACGTTGTGTGTGTGTGGGTCATAAATTTGTGTTTCATAAAAGTGTGTTTGGGTTATTTAGAGCAAAAAGATTGAACAGTACGTTTCTGCAAAACCCCAACTGATATCCTCGCACAGCAACAGGTTCGCATCTGCGCGAAGCCTCCATCGCTTTGCACATTTGTGCGCATGTGAATGGAGGACCGTCAGCGCGCGTCATTTATTATGTTGCGTAGCCGCGAGCTCGTGCGCGGGCTCAATAAGCACTGCACTGGGTGCGCGCGCGTGCCGTGACAGTCGCCATTTTATTTTGAAAAATCCAAACCGAACCGAGGGAGAAAGCGACCTTTTATCCGTCAAGATCAGAACGAAGAAATACAACGAAAATGATCATCCGCACGTAATCTTTCCAGGATCGAGGTAACGCGCATTCTCGCCGCGATAGGGTTTTCGCTAAAATCTCACAAATCGCTAAAGTTATGAATTGGTTCTCATATGTTGTCTGCTCGGCTAATTCAGCGTTAGCTGGTTAGCGTGTAGCTAACATAGCTGTTAAGGCTCTAAAATTGTTAATAACCCAACCGTGCGTACTGAAACGACGAGCTTCCCTTTAACAGTTCGGTGGATGCATTCATCATATGAATTGTGAAAACTTTCTAAATAGGAATAAGGCTCGTGGAGTGAGCGCTATGGCTACATGGACACTGCTGGAGTGATTTAGACACACCGAGTTTGTTGCCTTGCTCGGTTTCTGTAACGATATAAATGTGTTGAGTGAGGCCCAGACGACAGCAGTGCAGCTGTTTACAATCTGCATGGTGCCTAATGTTCACTAACACCGCTTTACAAGCACCTTACTTACATGTACATTAATAGATTTTACCCGAATACCAGTACGTTTAATACGCATTTACACAGGAGTAACGTAACATGTTTGATTACCAGACATTAGCTGTATTTATGCTTGAACTGAATTAGATTGAAACGTTTGCTTGCGTTTTATTTGTACTTACACGAGCTTATAGCGGCAAAAAGATGTACCAAAACTCTCTTAATGCACATTTCTAAAATAAATATCCAAATAAGCCAACAGGCTTGTTCCTGTCAGCTAGATGCTCGTCCAGAGCATGTCGCACAGATCTCGGGAACAGGCTAGCGTTCGGCTCCGTTCGGAACAATGAGGTTTAGGCTGTTAGCTTAGCCTAGCTGCTAGCCAGCTCTGAATTAGCACGGCTGCTGAGGGGTCTGACAGAACTGGCTGTTAAATAGATGTCTGGGGTTAATTTCGAGATTTTTTTTGGAGTATACTAAATCTTGAAACCCTATGCGAAGAGATTTTCAACTCATAGTTGGGTAACGTTACTTTATATAAATTAGAAGCAGCTTGGATGCAAGATGAGTTAGCAGTGGGAATGCTAATATGCTAACGGTGTTGTCCACAGACAAACTGGGAGTGTTTGATGGTTTCAAGTCAAACTGTTGTTAGGAGCTGTTGTGTGAGAATAACACAAGTCATCTGTTAATAATTCAGATTGAAATCTGATAAATTACTGAACGTTTTCGTCGGTCGTACATGTGGTTTTACTTGACTAGCGTTCGACGTTGAACATTTTAAGCTCGTTATAGCTTAAACTGCTCTTCAGATGATTTAGCTATTTATTTATTTATTTTTTTGATCGTTTACAGTAAATATTTCAAGAAAGTCGCTTCAGCAGGTAAAGGATGCTAGAAACGCCTGCATGTTGTGGAAATCACTTTTGCTTTTAAGTTTCAAAACGTCTCACTTTAAACATGTTTTCTCAAGTCTTACAAGCACTGACGGCTTTAATGTAAAAGCAATTACACGTACTAAAGGTTTATTTACTTTGTTTGCTCGACCCTTCAACTTTATTCAAGGCCTGTGAGAGGTTGAATGGGTATGACTTCCGGTTTTGCAGCGGTACAGTTTAGTTCCCCTCAGCGCGTTAGATCATGGAACTGGAGATTTTAACTATTTTTAAAATCTAAACTGGTAGTTTACTGTTGTTTTACTAATTAAGTTGGAGAATCCTAAATATTTTCAAAAGGGAGAGAGAACAAAAAAATTATATTTACTCAATGGTGTCATTTCAAACTTGTGTTACAAACGTATTCACACCTAAATTTCTAAAGAATATAAGTACTAGTACACGTACCCCAATGATGCTTTTATTTAAATGAAAAACTAAAATATTGGATACTTTTCACACACAACTGTGGGATTATACCTTATTTAGTGAAGCGTGCAGGCCTACCAAACTTATATGTTGGAGAACAAAACTTTACAAGAGTATATAATGGGTGTTATGTAGTGCTTGTACGTATTATACTTGTATTTTTGGTGACCTAATGTTTTCATTGACAATTATATAAACAATAAAGCATCTTTTGTATTCTGTAGTTCAAGGGAGGTTTTGAATATTTTTATTTCTTTTCTAACTCTATTCCTAATCTTGTGTGTTGTAAAGATTTAATGTTGCTGATTTAATTAGCCCTTTCTAATTGCTTTTATTTCATTGTTTGTCCAGATGTTACACTAAGAACTGCACTGAAGGAAGTTACTTGGAATCAGCATCCACCCAGAGACTCGCTTGTTGGACGCCGGACACTTTTCACACCTTTTGGGGGGGGGGGACTGACAGAAGTAACCTATCACTGAAGTGACTAAAGGGGAATAATGGTGATTTTGCGCCGGGCTCGGCCGCCTGCTTCCGCCCCAACCAGCAATGAATCTTGACTCGCTCTCGCTGGCTTTGTCTCAAATCAGCTACCTGGTGGACAATTTAACTAAGAAAAACTACAGAGCCAGCCAGCAGGAAATACAACATGTGAGTCGATGGTGTTTTGGTGTCGTTGTATATGCTTGATATTTAACCTGAAATTTAGAGAACCAAGGCAGCATTGCTGGTTGTATCAGTCAACCCAAGGTACTGATGATTTGATGCATCACTTTTCCTCAGATTGTGAATCGTCACGGCCCTGAGGCAGACCGGCATTTATTACGCTGTCTCTTTTCCCATGTGGATTTCAGTGGCGATGGTAAAAGCAGTGGCAAAGATTTCCACCAGGTAATAAATCTAGCTTCTGCTTTGTAAATTCAGTCTTTTTCTCAAAAAGGAAAGTTTATTAGTGTCAGAAATTGTTTTAATGTTTTATTATCCATCTCTTATTTGCTTCAGACACAATTTCTGATCCAGGAGTGTGTGTCTCTTATTACGAAACCAAATTTTATTTCAACGCTTTGCTACGCCATTGACAATCCCCTGCACTATCAAAAGGTTTGTTGATCTGGCTTTGTTTGTTCAGATTTGTCTGTTTTGTGATTTTAATTTTTTTACGTGCTTGTATGATACTCATTGTGTTTATTGGTTTGATGTCTGCTTGTTTATAGAGTTTGAAACCATCACCTCATTTATTTACTCAGCTGAGTAAAGTTCTCAAGCTAAGCAAGGTTCAGGAGGTAGGCATAAAGTTTTCATATATTTCAAAGTAATATCAAATTATGAGAATGGGCGTTTAAAAATGCACTTGCTTTCGCTAGGTGATTTTTGGCCTTGCTCTGCTGAATTCAAGCAACGCAGACCTCCGAGGGTTTGGTAAGTACTTCCTGACATTTAATTTGTTTTCAGTTTCACTTCTGTAGCATTAGATTTTTTCAACTCAAACCCATGTAACTTTTTTTTTTTTTCCCCACAGCTGCTCAGTTTGTGAAGCAGAAGCTTCCTGACCTCCTCCGCTCGTACGTGGACGCGGACCTCGGAGGGAACCAGGAAGGTGGCTTCCAGGACATTGCCATAGAGGTTCTGCACCTGCTCCTCTCCCATCTTCTGTTCGGTCAGAAGGGCTCGAGCGGAGTCGGACAAGAGCAGATTGACGCGTTCCTCAAAACACTGTGCAGAGGTTAGTGGAAAATTTCACTAAATTACTTTTTACATGTTATATTTGTCTAGATTTCCCAATAGGAGTTGGTTCTCACGCTGTGCTCTAGAGCCATTTAATTTTGTGGTTTTTAAAAATTTTTACATTTTTGTTGTGTCCCAGATTTTCCGCAGGAGCGCTGTCCTGTGGTGCTTGCACCACTACTGTACCCTGACAAACGGGACATTCTCATGGACAGGATCCTGCCAGACTCTGGAGAATTAAACAAGACCATGATGGAGAGTTCACTTGCTGACTTTATGCAAGAAGTTGGCTATGGCTTTTGTGCAAGGTATTAACCTTAAATGGGGGGTAAAAGCACCCAACAGTTGAATTTCTGCATTTATACATGTTAAAACATCATGTATAATATACATGATGTATGCTGTTCCTTGTCAGCATGATACTGTTCAATGTACAAGAGTTAATTTGGACCATTTTAGTTGAATATAACTATTAATGTTGTTCATTTAAAAGGATTGCAATGATTTATTGATTTGTGTGTTTCCCCAGTCTTGAAGAGTGCAGGAACATTATCCTGCAGTATGGGGTGCGAGAGGTGACAGCCAGTCAGGTTGCCAGAGTGCTGGGCATGATGGCCCGCACGCACTCTGGGCTATCTGATGGTATTGGCCTACAGGTATGTTAACTATAACTAGTGAGGGTTTCTGTTTTGGCAAGGTTTTTGTTCTCCTGGAATTCTAATGTAACAAAGTTGAGGGTGTCCAAACAGGTTTAAATAACTAGTTTTTATTTTTATCTGTAGTCCATCTCAAATCCAGTGGGCGGTGGGATCTGGAGTGATGGGAAGGACAAAAGTGATGGCTCTCAGGCCCACACCTGGAATGTTGAAGTTTTAATTGATGTGGTCAAAGAAGTGGTAAGGCTGTTTTAGATTCTTTATCGGATCAAACATTAGTTAGAAGACCAGAACTTAATTTAGCTCTGCTTGTTCTTCTCAGAACCCCAATCTGAATTTCAAAGAGGTGACCTATGAGCTGGATCACCCAGGCTTCCTGATTCGGGACAGTAAGGGGCTTCAGATTGTGGTCTATGGGATCCAGAGGGGTCTGGGAATGGAGGTGTTCCCAGTGGATCTCATCTACAGACCATGGAAGCATGCAGAAGGACAGGTAGAAAAAGAAGTTTGAAGTGTCGCCAATTCAGATTAAACCTGAGTGAAAGTAGCATATTGAAGTCCTGCTCTCTCATGTTCTCCAGCTGTCATTCATTCAACATTCGCTGATGAGTCCTGAATTCTTCTGCTTTGCTGACTACCCCTGTCATACTGTTGCCATTGACATCCTGAAGGCCCCACCTGAGGATGACAACAGAGAAATAGCCACATGGTAAGTCTTGACCTATTTAAGACAATCTAGTTAAAAAAATAAAAACCTGTATGTTTTATGCCTTTTTTTTTTTCTCGCTTCAACAGGAAGAGCTTGGACCTAGTGGAGAGCCTCTTGCGCCTCTCTGAAGTCGGGCATTATGAACAGGTGAAGCAGCTCTTCAGCTTCCCCATCAAGCACTGTCCAGACATGCTAGTGCTGGCGCTGCTACAGATCAGCACCTCCTGGCACACTCTGCGTCATGAGCTCATCTCTACCCTCATGCCCATCTTCCTTGGCAACCACCCCAACTCTGCCATCATCTTGCACTATGCCTGGCATGGACAGGTGTGTGGATTTAACATCAGTTCCAAGAAGTGCAAAGTTCTGTTCTGCTGTCACTGTGTATTAATATTCCTGAGTTATGTTTCAGGGCCAGTCCCCCTCCATCCGCCAGCTGATCATGCACTCTATGGCTGAGTGGTACATGAGAGGAGAGCAATATGACCAGGCCAAGCTATCCCGCATCCTGGATGTGGCTCAGGACTTGAAGGTACTGATCTCCTGCCCCTGCTGTCATGAGTAGATTAATAGGGTTGGAGATTGAAAACTATTCCTTTATTTTTTTTTTTAAGAATAAATGTACTTTAACATTTGAATGCTCTTAATTTTGTGCATTGCAGTCTCTATCGATGCTGCTGAATGGTACTCCATTTGCCTTTGTTATTGACCTTGCTGCACTTGCCTCTCGCCGTGAATACCTCAAACTTGACAAATGGCTCACTGACAAAATTCGAGAGCATGGGGTAAGCGAGCTTTCAATTCTGACACCACTGTTCAAAAGTCTTTATTTAATTTTTTTAAGCTCTGGTCTTCAGTGTGAGAATATCCTTCAAGAATCATTCTAATATGCTCATTTGCTGCTCAAACAGATCCAACTTGAAAACAGTTGTGCTGCTTATACTTTAGTTTTCAAAATCTTACATTGAACAAAATTTAAAAATAAGCGTCTGTCACTTTTAATGTTTTGAAATGCAAGTCAATGCACATGAAGACTGAAGTGTCGTGTTTGTCGATTAGGAGCCATTCATCCAGGCATGTGTCACATTCCTGAAGAGACGTTGTCCATCTATCATGGGTGGTTTGGCCCCAGAGAAAGATCAGCCGAAAAGTGCTCAACTTCCTCCTGAAACACTGGCTACCATGCTTGCATGTCTGCAGTCTTGTGCTGGGTGCGTATATAGAGCCCTTGCTCATGTTTTTAAGCATTTTAAGAAAAGGATTGGGTTTAAGTTAAACACTTGGCTTTTTTTTGAGCAGGAGCGTGTCTCAAGAGCTGTCAGAGACGATCTTGACCATGGTGGCCAACTGTAGCAATGTGATGAACAAGGCCCGGCAGCCGCCACCAGGAGTCTTGCCAAAGGGACGAGCTCCCAGCACCAGCAGCTTAGATGCTATTTCACCTGTGCAGGTAACTACTGAATTAGTGCTGCACAATTAATCATATCGGTATTGCGATGTAAGGCTATGCAATTACATTACAACTAATGTTGCCACTATATTAAATAAACTTAATGCATTTGTGGACGTAACAAGACATTCATTCTCGCGTTCACACCAGACGTGAATGAAGCATTGAGCAGGAGTGATTTACATGTTAAATCAATGCAAAGAAGCAATTAGACATCCTGCCAGTATGAAATCACAATCGGTGGACGCTGCTTATGCGTGCAGTAAAACCGGCATGCTTGACGCACCGCTTAATTCCGTCCTGCTAAAATGTTTTGGGACAACATGTAAAAATATAAAAATGGGAATTTGATATATTTAGCTGTACTTTTGACTTTTTAGTTTGATTTTAAAGTTAATTTAATTTAATTCAGTAATAAAAAGATGTTACTTTTATTTAATTTCGTACATTTTAGTTTTAGTTTGAAAACATTAATTTGTAGTTGTTGCTAGATTACACTGTATACTGTATCTCTGTTGAGAAATACAGATTACAGCATTATTAGTAATCTGTGTGTGCATTTTCCTTAAACAAGCAAGTTGAATCCAACCACTTATATATTGTATCGTAATCGCAATTTTGACCTTAATAATCGCAATGTGACATTTTTCCCAAAACGTGCAGCTCTATACTGATTAAACAAGAATATCAGCATCAAGATTGGTTGAACTGTATTTTGGTAATGTACTCATGTCTTCCTTTGTATTTTAGATGGACCCTCTTTCTGCAATGGGCTCTTTGAGTCTTGGTGTCTCGTCCACCTCTCACACCCCGAGCATGCAAGGATTCCCCAGCCTGCAGGGCTCTGCCTTCAGTAACCCCCAGTCCCCAGCCAAAGCCTTCTCAAACCTGCCCAATGCCAACCCCAGCACAGCTTTTCCAGTAATCCCTCTCTCTTCTCAGCTCCCAGGTATAGTGAGATTTCAATGTTATAAACTCTGGTACTACTGTTTTTAAGTTAATTTAATTACAAATGCATTTCTTGGATTGCTTATGTAGGTTCTCTGAGCACAAGCTTGACTGGGATTGGCTCAGGTTTGGGCATGCCCGCCGTAAGCAGCGACCCCTTCGGCACCAGGAAGATGAGCACACCGGGGCTGAACCCGCCCACCTTCCAGCAGAGTAAGAGACTTTAAGTGGTGGTGTGGCTGAGAGAGTGCCAGGCACCTCAAGCTGTATTTCCTCTCTAAACTGGAACTTCAAAGCTTTCCAAAAGTCCTTTTGACACATTACAGAGTCTTATCTCTGTGCAGTTTAATTCTCTTGGCCAAAAAATGGCAATAGAACCTAAGAGGAAATACAGGTCAGTCTACATTACTGCAAGATGTTCTTGGCAACCAGCTTGAATCCTTGTGTAAATATTTTCTTCCATCAAACTTATAAAGGAAAACAAACTGTTTGCCAGGAACTTGTTTTTCTCAATTAACATTTTAGTCAGTTTTTCTTCAATTTCAGAATATTTTAATTCATGAAGTGCTGTAACATGTTGTTTTTCCTTTGCTACAGCTGACCTCTCTCAGGTGTGGCCCGAGGCAAACCAGCACTTTAGTAAGGAGATAGACGATGAGGCAAACAGCTACTTCCAGCGCATCTACAACCATCCGCCGCACCCCACAATGTCTGTGGATGAGGTGAGATCAGCAGAAGTAACCGAGTAGAAATGGTGCTTTTGTTCTTTTGTAATACCTCAGTGTTAATTTCTCAGGTAGAGCCTTCAAATTCATAGTGAATCTTTCAATGTAGGTGCTGGAAATGCTGCAGAGATTCAAGGACTCGAACATCAAACGGGAACGGGAAGTTTTTAACTGCATGCTGCGGAATCTGTTTGAGGAGTACCGATTCTTCCCTCAGTATCCAGACAAAGAGCTGCACATCACTGCTTGCCTCTTCGGGGGGATCATTGAGAAAGGCCTGGTCACGTACATGGCGCTGGGCTTGGCCTTACGATATGTCCTGGAAGCCTTACGCAAACCTTTCGGGTCAAAGATGTATTACTTTGGAATCGCAGCACTAGATAGATTTAAAAATAGGTACTGTCAGAAGTCACCATACAAGATTTCATTTACATCTTGAAAAGTGTTGAATTGTGTTAAATGTGAACGGTTTTCCTCCTCAGACTGAAGGACTATCCCCAGTACTGTCAGCACTTGGCGTCAATAGCCCATTTCCTGCAGTTTCCACACCATTTACAAGAGGTAACCTAGTTTTTCATTTTATTTTGGTCGTGCCCACAGCGTTTTCCTGTAATATCTCACTCTGCACTAGTTGGTTAAACTTTCAGCTGTTTTATGATGTCCATTTTCTGTTAATAGTATATTGAGTATGGCCAGCAGTCCAGAGACCCTCCTGTGAAGATGCAAGGCTCCATTACCACCCCAGGTAGCCTAGCTTTAGCCCAGGCTCAAGCTCAATCTCAGACCCCTAAAGCCCCTCAACCTGGCCAGGCCAGCACCTTAGTGACCACAGCCACCACAACCACCACCGCTGCCAAAACCACCACCATCACGAGACCTACAGCTGTCGGACCGAAGAAGGACGTGCCAGTGAGTGCACATAATCACGGTTCCATAAATGTCATTTGAATCATTGGGCCAAGATGGACTCATCTCTGTGGTATTTGATGTTTTAAATTCTTTTACAGCCTTCAATCAACACCACAAACATTGACACATTGTTGGTGGCCACAGACCAAACTGAAAGAATCGTTGAGCCCCCAGAGAATGTTCAGGAGAAGATTGCGTTCATCTTCAACAACTTGTCCCAATCAAACATGTCCCAAAAGGTTTGTACTTATAATCTGTATCTTCGTTATATATCATGAGTTTGTGTCTTTACCTACTAAATAATCTTTTACTGTGTTTATGAAGGTGGAAGAGCTGAAAGAGACTGTGAAAGAAGAATTCATGCCCTGGGTCTCTCAGTACCTGGTTATGAAGCGTGTCAGCATTGAGCCCAACTTCCACAGCCTGTATTCTAACTTTCTAGACACATTGAAAAACCCAGAGTTTGTCAAAATGGTTCTCAATGAGACTTACAGAAACATCAAGGTATTATTTTTAATTGTAACATGTAAAGTCATAAAACCTAGGTATGCCTACCGTATGATGACTTGATGTTGGCCCATTTTGTTTGTCAGGTCCTTCTTACCTCTGATAAGGCAGCTGCTAACTTCTCGGATCGATCCCTGCTGAAGAATTTGGGTCACTGGCTTGGAATGATCACCCTAGCTAAAAACAAACCCATCCTGTACACAGTGAGTTCATTTTTATTATCCATCCCTTGAACTTGAAACGTTTTATAAAAGGATCCAGTTTGCTATTATACCTCCTGTGTGACTTACAGGACCTGGAGCTGAAATCTCTCTTGCTGGAGGCTTATGTAAAAGGCCAGCAGGAGTTACTGTATGTCGTCCCCTTTGTGGCCAAAGTCTTGGAATCAAGTCTGCGAAGTGTGGTAATAATCATGCAATTTTCTCTCCCAATTTTGCTGTCAGGTGTTGAGTGTGGGCCAGTTTTGCAAATATCAGGACATAACCTCTTTTAACAATTGGTGCCCTGTTTTGTAGATCTTCAGACCACAGAATCCTTGGACCATGGGTATCATGAATGTACTGGCTGAGCTCCACCAGGAACATGACTTAAAGGTTGGTTGCTTTTATTGATGCTTCATTTACGATACATAAGCTTCCAATGAAAGCAGTTCTTACTCAGTCCCTCAATTCTCTCTTCACAGCTTAACCTCAAGTTTGAGATTGAGGTGCTCTGCAAGAATCTGTCTTTGGACATTAGTGACCTTAAACCAGGAAACCTACTGAGAGACAAAGAGAAGCTGAAGAACTTGGAAGAGCAGCTCTCGGCGCCAAAGAAAGAGACCAAGCCTCCTGAAGAGATGCTGCCTATTGTTACAACAGGTATTACACTACAACAGGCACTTTGTATGGTTTGTATGGTTTTCCATGGTTTTCCCTTTTCCTGTTTAACCTGGAGTAGATTCTGTTCCATTTACAGCTGCTCCGTCAACTCCGGCCACCACCACAACCTGTACTGCTACCGGGCCGCCCACACCACAGTTCAGCTACCATGACATCAATGTGTATGCCTTGGCTGGCTTGGCCCCGCACATCAACATCAATGTTAACGTTAGTCTTGCACTCTACCAAAACTTCTTTTTAAAATGTAACTTTTTCAAATATAAAAAAATGTTCTTCCTCAATTTATTTTTTCTTTTGTAGATCCCATTACTACAGGCACACCCTCAGCTGAAGCAGTGTGTGAGACCAGCAATTGAGCGTGCTGTACAGGAACTGGTGCACCCAGTGGTGGACCGATCCATCAAGATCGCCATGACCACCTGTGAGCAGATAGTCAGGAAAGACTTCGCACTAGACTCTGAGGAGTCTCATATGCGTGTCGCTGCCCACCACATGATGCGTAACCTGACTGCCGGCATGGCCATGATCACCTGCAGGGAGCCTCTACTCATGAGCATCGCCACCAACCTGAAGAACAGCTTTGCTGCAGCTCTTAGGGTAGGGAAAGTTTTTTTTTACTCCATCCGGACACACAAAATTGTTCAATTTTCAACATTTTTTGATATGCTGGGCATGTCCATTTCAGGCTCCCACACCCCAGCAGAGAGAGATGATGGAGGAGGCAGCTGCTCGCATTGCACAGGACAACTGTGAGCTTGCTTGTTGCTTCATCCAGAAGACAGCAGTAGAAAAGGCTGGACCAGAGATGGACAAGAGACTGGCGACTGTGAGTCCCTGCATGCTGTCCTAATTTTTACACCGGTTGAGAAACAGCTACTTGTCATTTGTAGCGCGGTCGTGTAAAATCATACATTCTGATTTGGACACAATTGCAGGAATTCGAGCTGAGGAAGCATGCTCGCCAAGAAGGCCGTCGCTACTGTGACCCGATGGTGCTCACCTATCAGGCTGAGCGCATGCCGGAGCAGATAAGACTTAAGGCGAGTGCTTTTTGTTGGGTCAGTGGTTTATTATTCTGAATGTCAATGTTCGATTCTAACTTGCTTCACTTTTCCAGGTCGGTGGAGTAGATCCTAAACAGCTGGCTGTTTATGAGGAGTTCGCCCGTAATGTTCCAGGCTTCCTACCCAGTAATGACCTGTCTCAGCCCACTGGTTTCCTTGCCCAACCAATGAAGGTATAGACCCCATACTCTGAAGTGGTTGTGTTTGGTTGTCACATTAGTAAAGTAGCTCAAATGTTCTCTTTTCTGCATTACAGCAACAAGCATGGCCAACAGATGATGTGGCTCACATCTATGACAAGTGCATTTCAGACCTGGAGCAGCACTTGCATGCAATTCCACCTGCCCTGGCCATGAACCCACAGACCCAGGCCATACGCAGCCTTCTGGAGGCCGTTGTCATGGCTAGGAACTCCCGTGATGGCATCGCTGCCCTGGGCCTTTTGCAAAAGGTTAGAGGGACTCTGGGAGAAAAACTTTACTACATTTTATGGCAGTGTTGTCCAGCCCTGCTCCTGTTTTGTGGAGTTTAGCTTTTAACTCCTTTTGGTCTTCAGAAACATCCCCACACGTTTTGGAGCTAACCTCTACATGGCCGTTGGCCTTACAGGTGTAAGACTGGACATCCGTGCAATACGATCTGAGATTAAATTGAACAAATCTTGTGCTTGCCCACTCTTAGGCTGTCGAGGGTCTTCTGGATGCCACCAGTGGTGCTGATCCTGATCTTTTGCTGAGCTACAGGGAGTGCCACCTACTGGTGCTGAAAGCCCTTCAGGACGGTCGTGCCTACGGCCCACAGTGGTGCAACAAACAAATCACCAGGCCAGTACTACAACTGAGGACTAAACATATTTGTTATAAGCATAGATGGGTCTTAAAGGTCCAAATCTTTTTTTTACATCCCCTACAGATGCCTGATTGAATGCAGAGATGAATACAAGTACAATGTTGAAGCCGTAGAGCTACTCATCAGAAACCACCTGGTCAACATGCAACAGTATGACTTGCACCTGGCTCAGGTGAGGAGAGTGTCTCTAAGACTTAAAAGGAAACTGTTGTAAATGAGTAGATACTTATGCCATCTGTTTTGTTTTGATTTATTTTTTTAAAGTCCATGGAGAACGGGCTCAACTATATGGCCGTGGCATTCGCCATGCAGCTGGTGAAGCTCTTACTGGTTGACGAACGTAGTGTGAGTCACATTACTGAAGCGGATCTCTTCCACACCATTGAGACTCTAATGAGGACCAATGCCCACTCCAGAGCCAATGCTCCTGAAGGGTAAGACAACTGCTTATGTTGTTGGTCCTGCAGTTGAGTGTCTGATGGAAATTGAGTGTTGTGGAAAATGTAAGTAACCTGGAATTAATTCTATGGAACCCCTAGTTTGCCCCAGCTGATGGATGTCGTCCGTTCCAATTATGAGGCCATGATAGATCGTCACCATGGTGGGCCGAACTTCATGATGCACTCTGGGATTTCTCAAGCCTCCGAGTACGATGACCCACCAGGCCTTAGAGAGAAGGCAGAGTACCTGCTGAGAGAATGGGTCAACCTGTACCACTCAGCAGCTGCAGGAAGGGACAGCACCAAGGCCTTCTCTGCGTTTGTTGGCCAGGTTAGCAATAACACTCAAAAGTTTCAAGTCTCAACTTAAATCCGTTCAATGCTGTAATTGACCTGCGTTGCTTAATTCACACGTGCCTTGTTTTTTTTCTTACAGATGCACCAGCAGGGCATCCTAAAGACCGATGACCTGATCACTCGCTTCTTCCGGCTGTGCACAGAAATGTGTGTAGAGATCAGTTACCGTGCCCAAGCCGAACAGCAGCACCCGACCACCAGCCCCGCCATCATCAGAGCCAAGTGCTACCATAACTTGGATGCTTTTGTTCGACTCATTGCGCTTCTTGTAAAACACTCCGGAGAGGCCACCAACACAGTCACCAAAATCAACCTGCTCAACAAGGTTGGAATGCTTACAATGGTTAGATGTGGCTCATTGGTGATTTTAATCAAGATCTTTAAAAAAATATTAATAATAATAATCATAATAACACTGCTTTTCTTATCATGGTGCAGGTTCTAGGCATTGTGGTGGGTGTACTGATCCAGGATCACGATGTGAGGCAGACAGAGTTCCAGCAGCTTCCATACCACAGAATCTTCATTATGCTCCTGCTGGAGCTTAACGCACCAGAGCATGTGCTGGAGACCATCAACTTCCAGACCCTCACTGCCTTCTGGTAAGCATTCAAGTTTTAAGGGGCAGTCACCTCTGTCGCTGTTTGGTGAATTTTGGTGTTTTAGTAGGATCAGTGGGTTTGAGTTGCTCACATTTGGTTGGTTGGCAGTTGGTAACCTAATCTTAACCTTACCAATAGAAAATGGCTTGGTTCGGAAGTGATGTCTCTGTGAGCTTTGCCTTATGCATCACTACACTACTGACAAAAAAAATTGGGAAGTTGCACAGAAATGTTGCTAATGTGTCTTTGAATGGGTATTAAAAGACATTTGTCTCTTTTCAGCAACACCTTTCACATCCTGAGGCCAACTAAAGCACCTGGTTTTGTCTATGCTTGGCTGGAGCTCATCTCGCACCGCATCTTCATTGCCAGGATGCTTGCACATACCCCACAACAGAAGGTCTGTATCTACTGAACATAAATCAGGTGTCCAATCCAGGAGGGCCACTTCTTGCAGAGTTTACTGAACCAGCTAATCAAAGTCATAAATATCATTCAAAACTTCCAGGCAGTTGCGTTGGAGCCAAACTTTAGAAGAAAATAGTCCTCCAGCAGCAAGATTGGACACCCCATTTGTCTGTCCACATCCCAATCACTGATTGTCTTCTGTGCCTTAAACATCTCTTTCCTCTCTCGCAGGGTTGGCCAATGTATGCCCAGCTGCTGATAGACTTGTTCAAGTATCTTGCACCCTTCCTAAGGAATGTTGAGCTGAACAAACCTATGCAAATTCTCTACAAGGTATTTGCTTAGTCCTGCCCTTGAAACCCTGCCGGTTTGTTCTTTAGGTCAGTTTGTGATCTTGCATTGTGTCTCTCTCTACTCTCCAAGGGAACACTTCGTGTGCTGCTTGTCCTGCTACATGACTTCCCAGAATTCCTGTGCGACTACCATTATGGCTTCTGCGATGTCATCCCACCCAACTGCATCCAGCTGAGGAACCTGATCCTGAGTGCCTTCCCCCGCAACATGAGGCTTCCAGACCCCTTCACCCCTAATCTGAAGGTGGAGGGTTGCACATCAGATTCGATGCGTTGTGGTTTAGTATGTAGGATGTAGGTTATCCTTGTGCTTGTATGTAACAGTTTCTGTGTGTTAACCAGGTGGATATGCTGAGTGAGATCAACATCGCTCCCCGCATCCTCACTAACTTCACCGGTGTGATGCCGTCCCAGTTTAAGAAGGATCTTGACTCCTACCTCAAGACCCGTTCTCCTGTCACCTTCCTTTCTGAGCTGCGCAGCAACCTGCAGGTAGGGGGCACCTATTTGAATTACAAAACGTTGATTTAGTCAGCTCTTTCAGTCAGTGGGACTTTTTTCATAATAATCCATTCTACCACCAGGTGTCCAACGAGCCAGGCAACCGCTACAACATTCAGCTGATCAATGCTCTGGTGCTGTACGTTGGAACCCAGGCCATCGCCCACATCCACAACAAGGGCAGCACTCCCTCCATGAGCACTATCACTCACTCGGCTCACATGGACATATTCCAGAACCTCGCAGTGGATCTAGACACTGAGGGTGAGATACTTAAAAAAAAAAATAAAAAAATAAAAATAAAAAAAAGTTACCTACTGTTCCCCACTCTTCAGGTTTAGTTCACATTGTGACTTGTATTTATCCTCCCAGGCCGCTATCTGTTCCTGAATGCGATAGCCAATCAGCTACGTTATCCAAACAGCCACACACACTACTTTAGCTGTACCATGCTGTATCTGTTTGCCGAGGCCAACGCTGAAGCCATTCAAGAGCAGATCACCAGGTATGGCAGTGAATTGAATTACTTATTTCTGTTTGAACACCTAGCACTGTTTAGTTCAAGTTAATATACTTTTTAAGTGATTTTTAATAGCCATTTATTATTGATTTTGTCAGACTTGTACGAGCGTGATCATCATGTCACACTGTAGGATCTTGGTTGTCTGTGTCACACTGGGGTTTTACATTATTAAGCATTTTTTGACTGCAAACTACATTACATTAAATTTGAAGCCATGATCAGAATTTAAGCTATTCTTGAAAAACGTTGAGGGTTTGATGTTGGTCATAAGTCACATTGCAGGACTATGCATCTCATTTTCTGACACTGCCAGAATTTCGTTGCAGATTAAATTTGATCAATAGCCATTTAATCAGCTGTCGGTGAACAACAAAGACGACAAATGTTATTTTAGGATTATAGGAATCTTTTAGATTTTCTAAATCTGTCTCAGATGACAAAATCACACCGTGTGAGCTGGGCTTTATGAAAACAAATGTGTTATGTATGGATACTATCCTTTTTAACATTTCACATTTTCAGTCTTTGACAGACCAGACCAGGACAGGTTGCATTAATTTTTATTTTTTTAGAAATTAGTAAAAATTCATTTGTTACAGTATAGAAGTCTGTTAATGTTGGTTGATAAATATTAAATATTATATAACATCCTTTTTTTTTTAATTTATTAATAAATGTTGGAATTAAGATCAGCTACTTTAGAATTATTTTTCATTGTTAATTTCGTAATTAATGATAACATGTTTTAGCTTTATTGGAAAGTTACACATAAAAATTAAGTTTATTTTAAGTGGTACACTTGTCTATTGTTTTAGTGTCATTGAGATTCTATAATTTGTGTTTTAAGTTAAGTTTTCTGGAGAATTGAAGTTTTATTAAAGTTAGTTCAGCAATTACACGTTTAGTTTTTTTTTCTAATTTATTTCAATTAATTTGTGTTTTGAAATAACGCTTAAACGTTTTAGTTAACTATAATAACCCTGGTTAACTTGTCATGCAGGGTACTGCTGGAAAGGCTGATTGTGAACAGGCCGCACCCGTGGGGTCTGCTCATCACCTTCATTGAGCTGATCAAGAACCCTGCCTTTAAGTTCTGGAGCCATGATTTTGTGCACTGTGCCCCAGAGATCGAGAAGTAAGGAAGCCAACATGACACACATACATCTTTCTGCTTTTTCACAACACTATAACTGCAGTGTTTTTTTGTGTGTGTAGGTTGTTCCAGTCGGTGGCTCAGTGCTGCATGGGGCAGAAGCAGGCCCAGCAGGTGATGGAGGGAACGGGTGCCAGTTAGGCTGCAGGAACTGCTCCTGTGCCCAGAGAGAGCTCTCCCTCTCCCCAACCCTTCATTTGCCCCACCAACACCCTGCACGTCTGATCGACACACAGCTGGCACTGGATTCCTGCTTGCCTTTCACCGGGCAATATCTGACCTGAGGAGTTTCTTTTGTTTCCTTTCCCCCCCCTCAAGTTAAAAATGTTCAATGTAAATATTAAAAAGGGACATTTAAGAGCAGATTGAGAATTTTTTTTTTTTCTCGTCAAAGGTGAGGCACATGCTTGAGCACATTTCACTCCTTGCTGTTTGGCTTCCCTTAACTCTCCATAAATTATTTTTTTTGCCTTCAAGACGGATTGACTTTTGTTTGGAAGCTTGGTAGTGGCTAAGGAAGCTGTCTTGTTTTATTTTTATTTTTTTATTCTTATTTTTTTGAGGTTTGGTTTTTAAGGGGAGCGCTATCAGTGTGGTGAGCTGATAGGATCGGACCGATGTCCTGGACTGCAGGGGGTGGGGGGTCACTAGTTTGCACCTGTGAGGAAACAAATCTTGGGTTGGAGGTTCTCCCTGGCACTTGTACAATTGTGGAAATATTCAGAAATTTGTTGGTAAATTGGATCTTTGGAGTTTGTACAAAGATTCAACTTGCAGAACAAAAAAGGACCAATACAGCTCATTTTGTAAGGATTTCGAATGTTTTGTAAATGTATTGGTCCGCGTGTTGTATTTTGTAGTACTTTGTAGTTGCCTTTAGTTCCGCTACTTATTTCCTGTATGTACGCATTCTGTAGTTACCGCATTAAACACTTGAACTGCAACTTTGCCTCAGTTTCATTTGCATTTGTTGAAATGTAGGTTATGGTTTCTGGTCCCTGTTAAAGGGATAGTTCACCCAAAAATGAAAATTGTCATTATTAATCTTCATGTCGTATCAAAGCTGTAAGACCTTTGTTTATCTTCACAACACAAATTAAGATATTTTTAATGAAATCTAGAGCTTTCTGACCCCCTTATAGATAGCAATAAAATTTTTGTTTGTATTGTAGGAAGACGTTCTTAACATTTTCACTCACATGGACTTTTATCTATGCAGGGTTCTCTGGATTTCATTAAAAAGTTTCATTTGTAATTATTAGAGGATAACTTAATTTTTTAAATTTAGCATTCAGGTGCTGTTTCTGTTTCACTGACTACTCGCATAGAGACACAAGATATGGATTTAATTTTCACACCCTAAACAGTTTGTCAAGCACTGTTGGGAAACTCGAAGCATAGCTTTGACTTGCATACAAGTGATTTTGGTTTATTTAAAAATTGAAGCGTTTTGAAAGGGTAAAAAAACAAAATTAAACGTGTGGAAGCAAATCTTTCATCAACATACCTGAAAATCAGTCCTACAGTCCTCTGTGGTATGACTTGACAGCAATATAAAGCAACACAAGTAGTTCTGTGTATTTTTGCAGTTACAGTTAAACAAGTGGGATTTACTGTAGAACAGCCATGGGAATGATTTTTAAACTAATGTAAATGTAATTTTAACTTAAAATAGCAAAGTTACAATTACCTAGCAATAAATGTGAAGCACACAATCAAAACAGTCTCAGTGATTTTTTGGAAAACTTAATTTGAATGACACCACATCGGCTGAGGATTCTTCAATCTTAACCACAGAATGCAGCGTCAGCACCACATGACATAAGAACGTTTGTGAAACCCATACATTAAGACGAAGGCTTGGTGAGCTGTTGCAAGCGCTGTAGGATGCTTTTCTGACCGTAACGCACGAACAGAGCTCTCCTCTCTCTGCTGCCGAGTTCAGCCAGAGCTCCCTGATCCTCCAGCCGCTTCCTGTCTGTCTCTACATCCTCAGAATAAGAGTCCAGTGTCAGAGCAGCTGCTGCATACAGGAGACATTTCCACTCTTCTGTCAACCCCGTCAGTCCATCGAAACTCAGAGCCTGCTCCATTTTATCATCCTCATCCTCTTCATCTTCCTCCCAGCCTTCGTTTTCACGGTACTCCTCGAAATCTTGCACCGGCATGCACAGGATCTATGCAGTTTCATATATATATATATATATAAATATGGGTAGTTGACAAAAATTGTGTTTTTTACATTTTTCTGTCACACCATTAAACACTACCACTACCTAACCTCAAAGAAGTAATGCAAGAACAAATGTATTGCCTTTTAAATCATAACTGGTTACCTTCAGTGTAGTGTAGAGTTCACTGTAAGTGAGCGAGCCTGATTGGCCGAAGATGAAAACCCCTTTCTCCCCAACAATCTCCATTTCACACAACATGTTCCACTTTTCCACGAGGAGCTTTTTATCTGCTTCACTTTGTGCCACTGTAATTGCAATAAAAATTTTATTTTAAAAGGTTTCTTGAAGTATTTCTTCGCTTTAAGGGATAGTTCACCCAAAAATAAAGGCCTTTGTTCATTTTCAGAATGAATTCCTAGAGCTCTCTGACCCTCCATTGACAGAAATGGAATGAACGCAATCAAGGTCCAGAAACGTAGCAAAGAGATCAGTAAAATAGTTCATGTGCGTACAAAAAGTACCCTCTTGCTTCATTTCTGGACCTTGATCATGTAAGGATCCTTGCAGTCTCTTGGAGGGTCAGAGAGCTCTCGGAATGCATCTAAAATATCTTGTGTTCTGAAGATGAACAGAGGTCAAATGGGTTTAGACACAGGGGTGAGTAATTAATGGCAGAATTAATGTTTTTAGGTGAACTATCCCTTTAAGTAACTGATATCTACAAAGTCACACCTTGGGCTGCTGCTTTATACACACTGCACATCTGTATATCTGCAGTATCATTCCTGTTAGTAGGAAATGGCTCTGCAAAGCCATACATGTGAAGGAGCTGCCAGTTTGCCATCTGCCCGTAGGTGTTAAAGACCTCCTCGCCCTTTTCAATCCCCCGTACGGACACCATCTTCAAACACTCCTGTGCACGATCGAGTGAAAACGAGCTGTGAGATTTCTAAGCATCTAGCATAATAAAGAATAAAAAGCGATACATGTGCACCACATACGGGCGTATATTCCAGATTGGCGTTGTGCTTGGAAACGTGATTCAGCATGTCAGCCATGGGCACCATCATTGGAGGGTTAGGCTCCTTTTCTTCTTCTTCATCCTCATCCTCTACAGGCTCTTGAAAACTGAGGAAATATTGAGAAAAGTTGGGAAATGCTACAAATAAAGTAGGGAGTGCACTGATATTAACATTATAATATTTCATGTTATCACCACAATAAGCAATAAATGGCTAATAAATGGCACAAAGAGCTCCTTCGACCGCATTTTGTCTGTTTACAGCAAAATCTTCCACTTGCAAGCACCATACCTCAAATTAACTCCAGGCCTTTTATCTGCTTCATTGATAATGACATAACAAAGGAATTGCCCACACCTGCCCATGCAATAGCCTTGAGTCAATTGTCCAATTACTTTTGAGAGCCACTGGCGTTAAGGAGCTGAAACTCCTGAACCCTTTATCCAATGTGAATGTGGATCCTCTTAAATGAAAGCTGAGAGTGTAAACATTATGTCCATGTCCTTTATATAACTATAATTGGAATATGTTAAAGTAAACAGGTAAAAAATAAATAAAACTTCAGTGTCCAAATATTTATGGCCCTAACTGTATGTGTGTATATATATATATATATACTACTATTTTCTACTATAGTAGAAAATATATATATATATTTATTTTTGTTTTATATTGGTCAGTATCAGACAATCAGTATCAGTTTAAGTGATCATTAGATGATAACAAAGGTAATTTAAATATAAAAATAGTAGAAATTAGCATGAATTATTAAATATTAAATTTAATTGATTTAAATATTGGCCTTTGGTACAACATAAAAATGACATGTATAACTATAAATATATACTTATTATTAAGACTTTATATAAAATTATTGCTATTTAGTTATTATTAGTTTGTATTTATTTATCTATTTCAATACTCTGTATTAAAATATATTAAAATATAGATCATGTGTTTATTATTATATATTGAAAACATACCTAAAAAATATCGAAACACAAAATTAGATATTTAATATTATACCATTAAATGCAAATAACAGCCATTACATAAATAGTAGCTATTAAATACAAAGTATTAAAAAAAATTAATTTGGTGCTAATATATTCTGCAAAAGGAACAATCATATCATCAGACATTTAATGTAGTCAGATTCAATAGCTCACAGATATCTCACCTATAGGCCATTACAAATGCTACCAGGCTCTTGTAGAGCTCCAGCGTGTGCTTCTCAGGGCTCCACAGGTCAGGACGGGACTTCATGAAAGGAAGGACTATGTTATTGTACTCATCCTGGAGTTTTTTCAGATCCGTTTTGACAGCCTCTGGAATTCCTGTGCCTTTCAGGCGTTTATCCCGCTCCTCCTCGGACCTTCAAACATCGTGACCATAAAGAACTGAAGGACTTTAAAGGTCAGTAAACATTTACAGCAAAACCTACCAGAACATGGGTTGATCCAGCATCCTAAAATCAGGCCAAAGAGACAAATATGGCTTCCAGTGGGATTGTGGACATGTGTACTCATAGAGGAGACCCAGAAGAAGAGGAACCCAGCCTGATGAGCTCTCCAAAGACTTCTTCCCTACACAACGTACGGTTAAATGCTTACAAGCCCGCTACAGAAGGTGAGATTTCAATGAACCTGAATGTTCTTATACCTTCCTCAAGGACCTTTTTTACTTTAGTAGTGCCCTGATGCAGAAGAACCTCTCTGGGTATGGAGAACAAGACGTGGCCCTCTTCAATGTCCTCTTTGGCAAGCATGCCATATTCTGCTGCTGTACCCTCTTTACTTAGGTACACCTAAAGACATTAATGTACACTGTGGTAAATATTTCCAAGTTTAGGTTTTTATCAGTATTTGTCATCTTTAGCCCTGTGCTGACATTAAAATATTTAACTTGGAAATATTAAATACTTTATAATTATAAAAAAAATAAAATAATATAAATAAAAAATTCTAAATATTAATAAATAGGCCTGCTATAATGTTATATCTATATAACATAATGCTACATGTATGTATAAAGCTTAACGTTACCTTATCGCTGAGAGTCAGCTTCACACTATCGCACCACAGCAAGAAGTTTTTTAAGGGATCCAGCGCACATTTCTCCTCATCTATCTGAAACACACGATGCTCTGCTGAAGACTCATCATGATAAGCACAATAACTGTATTTCAAGCTAAAAGTAAGAAACTATGAATTATGAGAACTGTCAATACTAATATTATGAGAACACGTCTTTGTTTACCTTTGGCCTTTTTGCACCTGTCGCCATTTTTTAACGCAAACTCGTTAGTGAGATATTTAAATATATATATCGTTTTAAGCGACAACCAAACAGAAATACAGTAGCGTAATGATTATATTCTATATGCGTCCATGTGAGCTCCTTCGGCCACTTCTTCTTCTTTCATTACTTCGTCTTCTGAAAGTAACACAGTAATATGTTTTAGCGCCACCTACTATAATATACTACTACTGCTGGTGCTGCTGCTACTACTACTGATCAAAAAGTATTAATAATAAATAAAATTAAATAAAAATAATCAATTTATATGCTAGATAAAACATTATATTGTACATTTACATTGCATTTCTTATTAAAAGATTTAGAAATTAAGCTTGTCACAAAGGGCCTATTGTTTATTTATTATTATTTATATATTTATTGTTTATTATTAATTTATTTGCTTCATGAAAATATTAATTCTAAATAAGTGACCCTGGACCGCAAAATCGGTCACAAAGAGCCCATTTCCATTAATGTTTGTTTTAGGACAGGACAATACTTGGCTGAGATACAACTGTTTGAAAATCTGGAATCTGATGGTCTGAAAAACAAAAAAACTGCCTTTAAAGGTGACCAAATGAACGCATATTACTAACTAAAAATACAGTTGAATATTTTTATAGTATGAAATTTACTAAATATCTTCATGGAACATAATCTTATATTTTATTATATAGGCTATTTAAACTAATGATTTTTGGCATAAAAGTCAATAATTTTGACCCATATTCAAAATAAACCTGTGCTAATTTAGGACAGGTTTTATGGTCCAGGATCACATATGCATATCAACAAGAAAGTAAAAACAAAGTTTTACCACTGACATTATAAATATTTTAATTTCAAGAAAGATCTTCACCAAGATATTTATTATTCAACATTACTAATGTGGTCAGTATTATACAAAACAAATTTGCAAACACAGACATGAATTCACTATGAAAGTAAAATAACAAGCATACAAACAGAGACAATATTATATTACCAAAATAAAAAAGGCAAAGGCAGCAGGCTTCTCAAGCCAAATCTGCTCATTCAGAAAGTTGACTCCTGAGGAAACTTCCACTTGCGCTACTCTGGCTTGCCTGGCTTGTGAGACTCTTTGGGCAGCTCATAGGTACTGGTGAGCTAAGCGGAGTGCAATCTGGGTGGTTGTGGATCCAAAAACCTGGGTCTGAGAGGAGTTCTGTGAGACCATGGAGAAGTACTATTGGTTGGCCTCAAAGAGGTTCTGGCAAACTGTCCCGTGCCTCAGGTGGGGGAAGCAGTGCCCTGCCAACCCTGACTTCGACTTGGGATATTGTCGGGTGGTGGAAGGAAGATTTTGAGGATCTCCTCAATTCCACCAACACGTCTTCCACTGAGGAAGTCGCTAACTGTAGTCGCTAAGGTAGTTAAGTGATGTAAGGCACCTGGGCATGGTTTGGAGCACTCACACTAGTCAGACGAGCCGCACTTTGGTGGTCAAATGCACTCGGGCACAGTTCAAACTGCCTAGTGTGAGTACATTATAACATCGCATGGAGGCTGAGATCAGTGCCTCTGGACTGGCCGACTGGGGTGGTCGTCTCTCTTTTTAAGAAAGGGGACCGAAAAGTCTCTAACAGGGTACTGGAGAGGAGAATTCGTCTGATAGTGGAACCTCAGACCCAGGAGGAACTATGAGGTTTTTTTCCTGGCTTTGGAACACTGGACCAGCTCTATACCCTCTTTAGGGTGCTGGAGGGTTTATGGGAGTTTGCCCAACCAGTCCACATGTGGAGCTCAGAGTAGACCTGTTGCTTACTTGAAGAGAGGCCAGTTGAAGTGACTCGGGCCCCTGCTCTAGATGTCTCCTGGGCGCTTCCCTGGGGAGGAGTTTCAGGCATGTCCCACTGGGAGGAGGCCCCGGGGAAGGCCTCGGTCTTAATAATTCTCATTTAGCTAGCTAAAGCATTTTTTATTTAAGGTTTGTCTCTGTGTATTCATTAAGAATTTACATATGGCATAGTGAACAACTTAACTTTTCAGTCCAAAGGAAAGATTTATACTTTTCTTTTTTTTTAGAAAACTGGATTATTTGCTTGGATTATCTTAGAAACAGACACAAAGGCTATATTTAACAACTTGATTAGAGCTTTATTATGTTCTCCTACTAATACATTTTTGTGCAGACACTGGATCTTTTAATTGCAGAAATATATTCCATTAATTCTGTGTATTTTGTAAGGATTTTTGAAATTTCAACAAACTTTCATCAGAAGCACAAGGCATTGGCGGAGCTCACTTTGGGATTATAGGTAGAGTATTTGACCAGAAATTTAGACATTAAAAAGAAGGCAGATTATATCATATAAAACCACTTCAACAATCTTGAAGCTCATGTTATATATGAAAAGAAAACAAACACCTGATTTGCGCTCAGCTGTGTTCAGCTTCATACACAGGAACAGCTTCATCACAAATGCTACACAATTACATATTCAAAGATAATCTGTTTATCAAATGATATCCTGTATAGGAAGAAGACATATTTGACATTATGATTTATTGT
>JAUCNO010000585.1:3788048-3810170 GCA_032353835.1 Enteromius viviparus | reverse complement strand
GCTGTAGCCCATCAGCTCTGTGTCTTTGGTGGTGCAGTGAAACACACTTAGCGGTACAGTGTTAGCCACACGCTGAACCTCATGAATCACAGCCATTGTGTACGACATATTGTGTCTGTCTTCATATGATGCGTGATCTTTACCCTTCAGAACCTCATCGATCTCTTTTTGACATTTCGCTGGTGAAATAAAAAGTTGTGTTTAAATTTAAGCTATTTATCATATTAACAGAAGTTTTCTGATAAACCGAAACACAGACCTTGAACCTCTGGATGGGTCATAAGGTAGAGAAAAGCAGTGAGGAGGGTGTTGGACGTGGTGTCGGTCCCTGCAAAGTGCAAATCCAGAACGAACAGGATAAGCTGATCTTCAGAAAACGAGGAACCATCGTTTCCTCTCTGGTGAAGTTAAAATGACACATGATTAGATATGTTAAGTACTACACTCTAAAATCAGTCAAAAATACTATAGTGATGCAGTGTTTTATGTTATGGCCAATAACCAATCAATATTAGCAATCGTAAACTATTTTGTTTAAATAAATTAAAAATAAAACACTAAAAATAATAAAAAACTAATTTAGGCATTGCAACATTATAATTGTCATGGGTGCGTTGTGCAGAAACAAACAAACTGATATTCCAATTCACAAACAACAATCCTATTAATAATCGAGGGAAACTGAGTGAAGCAAATAGACAGGCAGGGTAGTACACACACAAAGTAACGTTAATACCAGATGCTAAACATAGGACTTAAAATGGGAAGACAATGAAGGATAACGAGCACGGCAGACCTGAACATAATCACATAATTACCAAAACTAGGTCACACAGAGACAGGGGAATGAAAAAAACAAACAGTATAGGGGCGTGACAGTTCGCCCCCCTCCCGGAAGGCATAACCTCATGCCGTAGAAAGGCAGATGGACAGGGAAAGAAATATGGGACTGGTTCAGGCGGTAGCCGGGTGACAGGGAGGAGCCAGGGAGGAGACAGGAGGAGTTTGGAGCAGGAGCAAGCAGGCAAGCCGCCATGATGGTGTCCCACAGAGGAGCCGATGGAGGGAGGAGCCATGGAGGAAGATTGGCTGCTGACTCCAGGGGGCCAACTGATGGCGGTGGAGCAGGTGAAGGTGGAGCCCGAGGTGGAGATGGAGAGTCAATGGGCCAGGCTAATGCCAAGGATCCAGAGGACCAAGGCGGAGCAGATGGCACTGGCGACCGTTGTGGAGACGGGGATCCGGAAGGCCACTGTGGAGCCAGAGCGACAGAGGACTGAGCTGAAGCTGGAAGGAGCCTGACAGAGCCGAATCTCTGAGGCTGGAAGTGGAGATGAGGGATGACTGGCAGACCCGTGATGAATCCAGCGCACAGGTGGTGGGCTGAGGGTGAACAGCGGGGCTGACAGGAACCAGAGGTGGAGGAGACAGGAAAGGGTGGGTATTTTAGAGTGTCCTGTGCATTTAATTCTGGAGGGGCGTTTTTGAGAAACAGGTACTGGAAAGTGCTTATGAGGCGGGGGCACTGGAGGGTGCTAATGCTCTCCGACATCGGTGGGTTCAGGCTCTGCGCAGCGGGGAGATGGTGAGCTTGACTACGAGTCCTGAGTGGGGCTGGTGTCTTCACTCACGACATGAACAGTCACTGATGATTTACATGACACCATTTTTGGTGTTATTCAATTTACAAATAATACTATAAACCACCAACATGGAAAATTTATGCACGATAACCGATATCATACCAATATAATAGATTTGTAATAAATACCATCACAGATGCACACACACCTTATCAAGCTCATCCAAATAACAGTCAATAAAGTCTCTCGGCTCTCCTGGGACTCTTGTCTTTTTGTGCTCGCTGACCAGTTGTGCAGACATTTCTCTGGCCTTGTTGGCATTTGTGAAGGCCTTCTTAAAGGGCAGAGGCAGACTTCTCAGCATAGGAAATGTATCGTATATCTGAAAATGAGAAATGTCTTAATAAAAGGTCCAATTACCACTAGCGAAAATACCAAATTATTATTTTTTTTGCATGTCATGTAACATAACCCTGACCCTTTAATCTGAACAATAACAATAAACAATTAATTATTCAAATAAAAGTACTTTCAGACTCTTCTCTAAATATGTATCTTAATAGCTTTCAATATGATAATTAAAAAGATGAACTGATAGAATGTCTCACCATGGCCCATGGCCCATTAGCAATCTTTGCATTCTCTGTATAGACGTGAACAAAACGTTTGAGGAATTCATCGTCATAATCATAACGGGATCCAAACAGAACAATGCAGATGATATTTGACGCAGCATTGTGGAACATAGTCTGAGGGTCAAAGGAGGTTCCTGCACAGACACAATATATAAATAATATATAAATTCATAGGCATTTTTCCCTTTATTTAATAGGATAGTTGAGAGCAGACAGGAAAGCATTGGGTGAAGAGAGGGGGTGAGGATCGGCAAAGGACCTCGAGGCGAGAAACGAACTTGGGTAACCACTGGGCTATCAGTGCTGACAACAGTTTACATTTTTAAGTGAACTGTTCCCATAAGATACAAATATGTAACAAAAATAAGCACATTATTACCAACTCTTTTTTCCAGTTTGGCAATAATGTGCGAAACCTCTCCCAGAATTCTCTCCTCCATTGACTGCTTCCCCAGGCCAAGGTTCCTGAGGGTCATCAGAGCAAAGCGTCTGTGTTCTTTCCAGCTGGGGCCATAGTCAGACAAAATGACACCTGCGAGAATATGTAAATGTAATTTATTAGCCTCTATAATACTAAGTGTAATATAGGACAAAGTAGAAATTGCACTTTGGACTACAGAAGAGAGGCACAAGCTAACAAGGACATTGATTAAACGTAGTCTGTACAGAGGTAGAAGAGTGAAGGTCCATTTGCAAGTAGATTTACCGCTTCCTTTTGTAACATGATTGACCATGAGGTCCTGTGGGCGCCCTGCAAAGTCTGCGGCCTTTGTAAGAAGAGCTTTCCTTAAAACCTCAAAACCGTTAAGAACCACCCAAGGTTTTGATCCAAGGTACAGGCTGTAAACTTTCCCATAGCGATCTGCAAGCTAAAAAAGTGTATTATTAATATTTTACAATGCAATAAGCGGATTTTGAATGTTGCAAGGATATTTTTTTTATGTATTTCTTCAAGATTTAAAATTAGCGATCAATGAGTGAGGTGCTTGAAGAATGCAATACTTCACCCTCTCAAAGTCCTTCAGAGGATTGTTGATGTTTAACTCCAGCAAATTCCCAAATAATGGCAGAGGACGAGGTCCTGGAGGAAAGTTCTTAGGTCTCCGGGTCTGGATGAAGAGGAACAGGAGGAAGATGCATATCCAAACCAGTATCAGAAAGCCCAGCATGTTGACTGATGTTCAGCTGCTCACTGCTCTCCTGTCACGTAAACTCAGATGGGCCCTCCCACTTCAAACACTCAACATGCTCTGTGAGCATGAAGACTCAAAATACATATTTATATAATAATGAACAAAATATTATCTATCTATGTCTATGTCTGTAAAATCATGAAGTTTAAAAAGGTTAACCAATAGGGTACCTTATGATAAAACAACATACAATTAATTGCGATAGAAAAAAGTCAAATAATACAAAGACGCTTTGAAAGGGTTAACTGATTCAAATACACCAAAAGCTGAAAAAACTTGCATTTTTCAATTTAACATTATGACAAAGAGAAAAGACGGTTTCTGTGGCCCCCACATGCCGCTTTAGTGCCCTCTACAGAGCGTTTGACAGAATGCAGGAGCTTCCATTTTTTTTTATCAGGTCATCCCATGATGCACCGCGCCTTCAACGGCTTCAGTCATTCAAGCAGCTCAGCTCTGGTGTTTAGGAGAGCGTCTGTTCTGGTAGGCCATCTGGGTTCGGGTAACCTGTGTCCTGAACCGGACCGGTCCCTGAACGGGGGTCTTCACTCTCCCATTTCGAACGGAACTCCCCCGTCCATGCGTCAGGAATTACCGGCTGTTGACGGGAAGCGAGCGTTTAGGCGGCAGAAGCGGTGCTGTCATCGACATTACAGCAGAAAGCGTTAAATACATAGACGTAAACCAACCGGAAAGAGGGCTGCGGGAATTTAAGCACACTTTAAAAGCAACTTGATGGATTTAGAGACCGGAAGAAACGAACTGGGAGCTATGGGAGAGTCGCTGCAGCCGCAGACCCCTAGTCGCCACGAGAAAAGTCTGGGACTGCTCACGACTAAATTTGTGACTCTGCTGCAGGAAGCGAAAGACGGAGTGCTGGATCTCAAAGCTGTAAGCACAAGAGCTTAGTCAACATCATCATCATCACTTACCACCATCTTCATCTTCTGTTATGTTTTCAGTGCCGACACCTGCTTAATATGCATCTTTTGTAATGCTTGCATGCACACAGATACACTTTAGGTCATCTGACTTTATAGCAGCACAGAAAAGTTGATTTAAAAAGTTGCTTTGGTAAGGGAGGAGGGGGTCGTGTGCACGCACTAAGTTACCCCTCGCTCTCTACTCCGCTCCATTCGCATAAACTAGTTCCTCGACTAAACCGAGTCAGCTAACAGGTTGCAAATGTTGTGTCACTCCAGTCGGGAAAGAAAAACAGCTCCTGTGCTTGCTCTTGTGTCCCGGAGGGTTTTTACTGCGAATCCCATCTGGACAGAAAACTCAAACAAAAGCTTTCAAAACAAGCACGTGCTCTGGAGTTAAGGATAGTTTAGGCCCGCGCGACCCGGGGATGCGCTTCTTTGAATCTATTGGGGTTTTAACGCGATGTTACACTTTTAAAATGTGTTAAACTGAAGTGTAATTTGGCGATCTGAGTGATGCAGCGTTGTGTTTGTAGCAGTTTAGAAACGCGGAGCTGCTACTGGGACTTGATTGCATCAAGTTGCTTGCTTGTCAACTTTTCTGGGCTGTTTTTGTCCATTTTATAAAGCCAGTAAGTCTTAAGGGACAGTTTTCGGGGATCTGTTAAAATTTTTTATTTACTTACTTTGATTTAGTTTTAAGTCCATTTGATTTGATTTCTTTACTGAGAACGCTAAAGATGTTAAGTTGAATGACAGCGTCAGTCACCATTCACTTTCATTGCATGGAATAAAGATTCAGTGCAAATGAATGGTGACCAAGAGTCTCACATTGTGCCTAATGTTATTTCATAACAATAAGTCATAAAAAGTATTTTATTAAACTGTTCTTTTAATGTCTTGGTATGTGAAACTTTTGCACTGTGCAAAACACATGCATGTGTATTATATATTATAGGTAATGAGAAGAATTAGTAATGTGGTTTTGCTCTGTTTTTGTGAATTCCATTTAGGCTGCAGATACTTTGGCTGTAAGGCAGAAACGGCGCATCTATGACATCACCAATGTTTTGGAAGGCATTGGACTCATCGAGAAGAAATCCAAGAACAGCATCCAGTGGAAGTAAGGCAGACTTGCGGATGCTTCCTGATGAGTTTAATATAGTTTCAATCAAAATCAAAGTGTTTGGTATCACACTATAAAGATTGTAGTGGGCTGCTAGTATATAAGAAGCCAATATACATATTAGTCATATTCATATTAAGCTCTTTAATGTTATTGCATGGGTATGGCAGGTTTTTTTCACTTAAAGTGTAATATGCAAAAAAAAGTGGTTTGTTTTTACAAAAAAATATGAAGCAGCACAACTGTTTTCAACATTGATTAAAAGAGTTGCAGCAATCAGCATATCAAAATGATTTTTGAAGGATCTGATGCTGAAGACTGGAAAATTCAGCTTTGGTTTACAGGAATAAATTACATTTTATATGTTTGAATAGAAAACAATGACTTTAAGTTGTAACATTATATCATAATATTAGTGTTTTACTGTACTTTAAACTAAGAAATGCAACCTTTATAGACACTTTTATAGAAACCTTTGTAGTGAAATGTTTTTCAATTTAATTTAATGTAGTGTACTGTATACTGCTGTATTTATTTATTGCAATTAGAAACTATAGACAAAAAGATAAAAATGCAGATAATTGCTTTTCTGAGACATCTGTTTAAAATGAGTGTCTTTAGTAAGCTGCAGCTATTTATACAGGTATCTGTTTGAATGTCAACTAATTCACCTGATCTAAATGTCTGTTTCTATTTTCGTTTATTTGTAGGGGTGTTGGTCCGGGTTGCAACACGCGTGAAATTGCAGACAAGCTGATAGACCTCAAGTTGGAATTGGAGGATCTTGACCGAAGGGAACATGAACTGGACCAGCAGAGAGTTTGGGTTCAGCAGAGCATCAAGAATGTGACCGACGACTCACTAAATAGCCCATATCCTTCCAGCTACGTCTTTAGGATTCATCCTCTATACGTTGTAACCACTGTACAGCACTCAACGAATAAGTTCATTTCCAGAATAACAGCTTACTTAATCTTGTGTCATTCAAAGTGGTCTTTCTTTATTCAGTTACAAATCAAGGGTTAGTTCACCCCAAAATGAAAAGTCATTAATTACTCGCCCTCATATCAAACCCGTAAGACCTTCAGAACACAAATTAGGATTTGTCTCCGCTAACAAGAGGGTAAGGAGGATCACTGTGATTTGGAAACCGACCGTGAATCGTCACACCCCTGCTTACTATAATTTTCTTCAAAGTGAAGTTTGTATTTGAAAGCTTATGTTTGCTGTATGTCCTTAACTTGAAGCACTCTGGCATATGTAACGCATCAAGACCTCTGCAATTGCTTCAAAGGTTGGTTTGTCCCATCATACACCCAACAAAACACCTGTGTTACTGCATGAACATAAATTACCAGGAAGCTGCTTGTTTTAAAATTTTTGATCCTTATTGATGTTAAATGTTTATATGCCTGTCTGCCACTAGGTGACACTCTTCTAGCAATCAGAGCTCCTTCAGGAACACAGTTGGAGGTTCCGGTGCCTGAGTCTGTAAGTCCTGCTCCCAGCCTTCCATTAAAAAGTAATGTGGAAAGTTTATGTATTTATATAAAAAATAAATGCACTTCCTAAAAATTATTGTAAATTTTTTTTAGCATGTTAATGGTCAAAAGAAGTACCAGATTCACCTGAAGAGCTCTGCAGGTCCCATCGAGGTCCTGCTGGTGAATAAGGACCCCTCTAGTTCTTCTCCAGTGGTGCTGCCTGTGCCCCCGCCTGACGACATGCTTCAGAGCCTGTCTACCCCAGCTTCAACTACCTCTGCTGCCCCAACCAAACCTGTAGCCAACAGTACGCCATCCTCCACCTCCACCTCCCAGAGTCTCACCACCACCGTCGCTGCAGTCCCTTCCAGTACAAACACTGTTTCTGGTGCTGCGACTGCTACAGGTTGGATGCTGCCCATATTTTAATGATTATTGTGTCTGTAAATGCCATGTTTGTTTTGTTGCACTATAATTTACACCCTGGCAAAGTTATGTATTGTTATATTTTTATATAAATATATTATAAAATTACCAATTATATATTCAAATGTTTAAAATAAACATTTCATCTTATGTACACCTGCATTAAAAAAAAGAAAAGAAAAAAAGAGTTTTACCATCACAGGAATAAATCACATTTTTAAAATATATTCAAATTACAATATTGTAATATTTTACAATGTTCCATTTTTGACTGTTTAATAATAATAAATGCAGCCTTGACTGAAAATTGTATCTTGTAATCTTAATAATTGACCAGTAGTGTGTATAGTCTGTATTCGTATTTATTTATTAATTACATAACATGCATCATCATTATATAACTTTTGAATTATTTATATGATAAAATAGATAATTTCTTACTGTATTACTGATGTTTTTATTATTAGACATTTCAAGCACCTCCACTTCAGATACAACAGCCAATCCGACATCAACAGACAAGCAGCAGCTTCAGTCTTCTGCATCATTGGACAGCAGCTCTTCACTTCCTGATTCTTCAAGCCTTTTTGAACCAATCAAAACCGACCCTTCAGATCGTAAGTGCCCGTGCTTTTGAAAATGAAAGCTATTCTCTCATTGATCTGGTCTGAAAGGTTGGGTGTCCAGTCTGGCTTGGGACAGTGTCTATAAAAGTGATAAATGAAAGGCTCTAAACAAGTTGTCCTCCAACAATTCTGACTGGTTTCCTCTGTTTTCTCAGTGCTGGATCTGCCTAAAGAACTTTCAGAAATGTTTGACCCTAAAGGTGAGAACTGGTTAAACATGCTTAACTATTGCTAATATGCTGATTTTACGTAGCTCAGAACTGTTTTCGTATTCATATTTCATTCTTTCTCCATATAGAAATTATGAGTACAGATTTGCTTGAGGAACTGATGTCATCAGAAGGTAAAGCCGATCATGAATCAGGCCATCTGTATAATAGTAATAGTGTAGTATTAAACAGGAAATGGAAGGTTGAATGTGTTTGTTTTATTTATATAACAAATCCACTGTTTATGCATTGTGATGTTAATATAATCAATAAAAATAGTAAAAAATTGATGACTTGAAATTGAACCTATTTTAGATGCTAAATGCATATGGTCACACAAACATGGCCACGGCATCACTCTTCTCTCTTTCTCTTTCATAGTTTTCTCTCCGCTCCTCCGTCTATCCCCTCCTCCGGGTGACCATGACTACATCTATAACCTGGATGAGACAGAGGGCCTTTGTGACCTCTTTGACGTTCCCATTGCCAACCTTTGACCTCCAAACACACCTTACAATGAGAGTAGTATACTTAAACGTGTACTTCTCTTTTTTTTAATGTCCCCTTTTGAAAGGAGAAAAAAAGAGAAAGTGTGGCTCTGTGTCAGATCCATATGTATGATAAGCTGTGTGTATATAAAGCTTTTTTTTTTTTTTTTTTTAAATGTGTATATTTACTTCAACCCCAAAGCAGCTGACTGAAAATGAACTTTCCCTGCTAAATTGCTCTGATCTGATGACGACATCAGACATCCATACAAACCCTTTTTGTTAATTAGTCCCAAACAAATTGTTTTTATACTACTTTTGTATAGACATCGAGGGAATTTCATGACTAAATTCACCAGCAGAGGTTAATGGTTCAGTGAAAATACCAGCTTGATGTTTCTTTTTAAATGGTCTTCCTCTTCTAAAGTAGCACCTTTTCCTCCTCCTCGTTCAGTGTGTTTACTGATTTACTTTATTACTGATCTGGACAGATTGTTCATGAAAGCGTGTATTATTTGTGTGATTATGCTTTTGAAGAAAGCATGCCTCTACTGCATAGATTCTGCCGGTAGGAAGATGTTTGTTCTCCTCTTGCAGCTCTCAGAAACACAGTGCAGAAGTAATTAAGACTAATAAGATTGCATTGCAAAATAGCGTGTATTGTGTGGAATTGATACTGTTTGGTGCTACATAGCGAATTCTATTTATCTTGGCATCTATTCTCAGAGAAAGTGAAGGAACATACTTTGAGTGTTGGATGAACCATTCCTGCTTTGTCTGTTTCAGGTGTGTTTTGTGCGTCGAACTCACAATATGGCGAAAGCTCATTTTCATCACAGAATTTTCAAAATAATTGCAGCTTTTTAATTCAAACTTTTTATCAGCAGTTCGGAGAAGAAAAATAGTCATTGCTTGGGGGGGGGAGAAAAGAATTGAGAGAAAAAAATTGCAGTTTTTTTATTCAACTAAACTTAAAAAAAAAAAAGATTTTCTTAGAATTACGGGAAAGTCAAAATTCTGCGGGGGTTTTTTTTTACCTCAGAATGCTGAGAGTACTATTTTTTTCTTCTTCTACAAAATCCCAAAACTTGAGAAAAGTTTAAATTCTGTGGCGGGAAACTGGCTTTCATATAAAATGACTAGCTTGCAGTGTTTGAATATGAGTTTAACCTCGTTTAATGGAGTAACTGCTGTGGAAAGGTCACAAATAAGGTCATGTATAAATGTTAAAATAGATGCCAATTGCTATTTTTGTATTTTTAAAACATCGTCCCTCGCTATGAGTTCAGTCCATAAAGTACATCTGTCCTAATCCCGTTTATATATGTGTATAAATACCTTTGAAAATAAGTGATGTCTTCATTATGTCTGTATATGAGAAACTGTTTAAAGAAGGATGTGTGTTTCGAGGGGACGGGGGAAGTAAAGTCACAATATGATGAGAAACAAAGTCAGTGTGCTGTGTATTGAGCGCTGTCCAAACAGAATGTCATTATATGTGGGCTTCTGACTAAGTCTTTATGGATGGCCCCACTAAAATAGTATGTTTTCCTAATGTTCCTATCAGCTAAATGATATTTTTATGCTTGTACACAGTAAGCATTTGCCATTTATTTTTGTACTCTATAGATCTCCCAACAGCTCTGGTTTTCATCAGATAAATAGCAGTTTTTTCTGTCTAGCTTATCTCCACATTGCACTTTGAAACAGTTTATCACGCAGGTAACTTCCAGCCCTGTGCATTGATTGGGTTGGTTGAGTCAGTTTTACAGTATCCAGGGAATTCAAGCAGTTTTCACGTCTTTCTGTGTCATCGCAAAGTACCAGAATTGTTGTTCTTTACTGGAATTGTGATCCCCGTGAAATAAAGAATGTTTTTGTATTTGTGATGCTCTTGAATATATCTTATCGTTTGGTTTTAAGGCATTTGTTGCTACTTTGCTTCCTTTTTTTCCACCTAATTCCATAAGAGTCTGTCATACTGCTTCTAGGTGCTTGAGTCATATCCTGCAGATCCAGGCATTTCTGTTCATGTTTCACTTGAATAGGTCTATTGTGGTGTAGTGATTTAAAATTCGGGTTGGTAACACAGTTCTAGTGTTTGAACCCCTCAAGGATTGATCCAAAATAGTGCTATTATGTCTGCTTTTAGGCACCAACCTTGTTTTTTTTTTAGTTGGTAAATTACTTATGCAGTGAATTAAAAATATAAATTTGTCAAAAGTCAAAATGTTAAGTTATTGTCACACCAACACAAATTGCATTAATTAAATCTGCAATGTTTGTGTCAGGATAATTCTTTTTATACATCATAACATTTAAGGTACTGTTTTAATTTACTATTGAAGATAGTTTATTAATATTATATTGATGATGAAAAATGGCATCAAACTCTTATATTATTGTATTAAGAATTGTATTTTTTAAAAGTTTTGTAACAATTAATAGTGAACAAACAATTTAACATTTATTAAATTCTGATGTGTAGGATTCTAATCCATGAAAATACTCCACTGCAAAAAAAAAGATCTACAAACAAGAAAGACACTAAAGAAGTAAATGCAAATAACTCAAAAAAAATTACAATAAGATTTATAAGAAATTACAAAAAGACAATAAGAATTATAGGTACAGGACTCAATATACTAAAATTATTTTTTATTATTAAATTGTATTTCCTGTTAGTGTATTCTTATCAGTAGTATTTTTAATACTAAATTTCAAGTAGGAATTCTTCAGATCTACTCTGTTTATAAATAACAATGTGGTAATGAAATTTCCTATATATGTATTTATAGACACGGAAATTATAGCACGTCTATCTAGCACTGTAAACAGCTGCGTTGATTGTAAATGTAGCAAGTAGTTTTGTAGCGGGAAGTTTACTGGAAAGTTTGGGGTCTCCCCTCCTGATCCCTCAAAAAAAAAAAAACTTCCATAAAGTTTTGGAGAGTCGGGTCTCGGATCCCTCCTCCAGGGGGCGGGAGGGACATTATTCAACCCGGAACTGTGAATGTGATCAATTAGAACTCTCCGAAACTTTGAACGAAATGTAACAGCCGATCGTTCGAAAAGAATCAAATCACTGTTGCCGTTTCGCGCGAACAAATTGCGAATGTTTATCCGCTCCGCTGCTCCACGAGCTCGCAGAGTGTGATTTTTTTCTCTCTGCTTTAACAGGTAAGACGAAAGAAAATAACTTTTGTTCGGAAAACTGTCTGCTACTTCTCTCGGAAGTCAAATCAGATTTTAATCGCGTAAGTGTTTACGCACACCTATTTGTTTTGTATTGGGAACTATTGCTATGAACAGAACAACGAAGCTTCAAACGTAAGTTTGCTTTTGTTGGTACTTGAAGGCTGTAAAACACAGCGTTCCGTATCGTTTAAACCTAAATGCTCTGTCGGGTTAATATGCAAATAGTTTTTAATTGAATAAAACGGTTTCCCTATAAATCTTACTTATATTTGACATCAATAGTGGACGAAATGCATAGCCAAACATGTGACTGATAGGCTTTCAAGCTGTTTTGGATTTACCAAAGAAGGATTTGGTTGAGAAATCCACTGAAAGTTTGCAGGGAAAGCGTGTGATGTCTGTTTTGGAGGTCGTTTGTCTGTCAGAGGGTGGCACGGATGAAATTCCAGGCAGTCTGATTTCTTTCATTCACTCCCACTTAAGAGACCGTATTAGACATGCACGTGGTTCAAAGGGCAAGAATCAAATCGGGAATGCTGTTAGTGCTCCCTAAAAGTAACTATTTTTTGGTTTGAGAAATGGTTACAAGATAGAAACTAGAGTGGCAGGAGGGCTATGCTGTCACAACTTCTATCTGTGCGTGCTGAGGCATGCTGGGAATGGAGTCTGGGAAACACAAACATTCAGTCTGTGTCAGCAACTCTTACTGAAAGCCTTGGACGGAAGGCCATTTCTCACAAGTAGCTAATTTAATCATCTTAAAAAAAGCTCATTAATGTGAGGAGTTTTTAATCGGGTTCCTTTGAATAATCAGTAAAACTTGTGACAGAATGTTGTTTTGGGCCCATTAGTGTATTTTATTGTCCAAGTTCACTCAAAAAAGCAGCTTTCCCTCTTCCATTGGGAAGTCTTCTAAGGACACATGGAAGTACTTCAGTCTGTTTAACAATTCGACAGAGGCTCCTTAATAGAGCAACCGCGTACTTGTGTGTATAGAAGTAGTTTTAGCCTCAGATGGCAGACTCACGGGCCGCCACAGTCTGTTCACTGACTGTCTGATGCCTATTGCATGTAAAAATTAGGAATAGGTGACTGAAATCTCACACTTTTCTCTTACTGGCTTGCTTTAAAGGCCAAAAAAAAGATTATATTTTCATTTACCCACCCTCGTGTTGTTCTAAACCTGTGTAAATTCTTGTTTCCAAGCGCAAAAAAAATATTGGAGTTAATATCTCAATGTTGTTTGTCCATACTATGACAATCATAGGGACCGCTGCTGTTTTGGACCCTGTTGTCTAGCACTGTAAATAGTTAAATATCTACTTGTGTTTTCCACAGAAAAAAGGAAGTCATGCAAGTTTAGAATGACATGGGTACTAAATTTTAGTGTTTATCTGGGCTGTTCCTTGAAGTTACATGCTTTCAAATGCACTGGGCAGCTACTATGAACTTTTAAGGAAGAATAATTTAGGTTATTATAATAAAGGTTATTATTGACACCAGCTCCTTGAATGATAATGAGTTTTGTTTAACATTATTATTATTATTATTATTTTTTTAAATCAAGTTCGATTTCCTGCGTGTTCGCATTCATAACATGCATTTTGACGGAAGGTATGACAAATATGATAAAAACGGAAAAGCACGGAACGTTTTTGAACTTCGTGTGCAAGGACATTTTAGGCTAGTCTTAAAGGGATACTTCAAAAATGAATATTCTGTCATTATTGACTGTTTCAAACCTTAATTTTCTTCTTCTAAACACAAAAGATGTTACTTCGAAGAATGTGGATAACCAAACAATTGATGGCCCCCTATTGATTTCCATAAAATGAGAAATATAAATATATATCTCACTATTGAAACCAGCAAGGCAGATTTTTAAGTTTTGAATGAACTGTACCTTTAAGAAAGACAGTCGCAAGTGAAAATGAGAGCACTTGCTCCCCTGTTAATCCCAGCATGCTGACTTATTTTAACATAAAGCACAACCTGGGAGAGGCACAAGTTCTCCTTTAAAAGAGGAAGAAGTATTTGTGTTTACATTTACATTTATATAACATCAAACCCTCATGATTTTTAACTCTGATTTTTGTTCTTCCCCCATTTTCTTTCAAGGTTGTACACATTAACTTCTCAACATGCCGCAACAAAAGGATATAGTAAAGATTGCGATTCAGATGCCAGGCGCATACCCGCAGCTCATTCAGCTAGACCAGGTGAGCCGTTTTGGACTTCCTGTCATAAAGAGGATGTTGACCAGTGGGTATGCAGCAGAGCGAAACTAGTTGGGAATCAGCATTTGAGGAATAAAAACACTGTTTATTCAGTATCATAATGAAGTTCACAGATGCATTTCATAATGACAAAAGGATTTATGTAAACGAGGAAGTTATGTCTGAATACTATAGGTTACTATTTAGTTTTGAGAAACGGATTACGAATTCTGGCATACAAGTGCAAAATATGTATATATAAATAGTAAGTTTGCATTTGTAATAATATTTACTGCGGAATTAAATTTAGAGATGCATTTATCTATGAGAATGATTTAGATTTTCTGTGTTTTATCAGAATTATAATATAATCTCACTTTTTACAACCTGTTCTCAGTAATGAATACTAAATTAAATTATATATTTTATATTTTAAAGAATTATAAATGTGTTTTTTTTTCAGAAAGCATTACTATGTTCTGAAGCAAGCCTATATTTAGGCTGTACATATAAAATAATGGATTAGATAATGATATATCGCGATATAATGCATTTTTATAGGTTTTTAAAAATGTATTTATTTTTAATAACTGAAATATCTTGACCTCCAGGACTCCAGGATTTTTAATAAATGATTAAAATGATTCTTATTTTTTAATATTTGTTGTCGGCATTACTGCTTTTATTACGATAGGACAGATAAAGTCTGAATAGAACTAACAGGAGGCGAAGTGGGATGGGATTGGGAAAGTCCTCGAATTGGGATTCACACTCGAGACGCCCGTTGTGCAATGGCTTTTATTAATTCTTGTGTTTTTGCAAAAATATAGCTGTTATTTTTATTTGCATTTTTTTTTAAAGTCTCAGGATTTTGTCAGCGCAGTCACTCAAATTTTAGGACCGTTAATTAATGAAAATGTTTTTTAATTAAAATTGCATCTGCGTGATCAAAAGCTCCTTACAAATCATAACCAATTAGTTCATTCTCAGTTGTTTTGAATGCTCTTATTATGGGCGTCTACTCACTTGAAGCCATAGAGAGGACAAATGCTGAGCGCTATCTTCAGAGGCTTTGATCCCATTGTTTGGGACGTCCTAACAGAATGTGTTATTGTCTTAAAGACAAAATTCAAAAAAAGCTCTCTTTTGGGTTTTCAAAAATCATGAGATAACTGGGCTGAAATATGAATGAACCTGATTGGTACTTAAGGATTAGTTAGAAAGAACCTCAAACCCCCGATGACCTTCCCTCTGCACTTCCTTGCCGTCCCAAACGCTTCCACTCGCTGCCAGTCTGTGCACCACAAATTATAGGCCACTGATTGGTCTGCCGCGGAACACCAAAATGTCTGATCGGTGAGCCGCAGGAGCTGCCACAAATTATGAGATATTTCAGATGTTGACTTGGGAGAAGCTTTTGCCTTCCTGTTTTGCCACTTGTTTTGTTTTGGTTGAAATGCTTTAAGATAAATGAGTGAGAGTGTATTTCTTAATCATTCTTTTGTAACGTTTAATAAAAGTGAATAATTTGGTTAATATGAAATATATTAATAATACATAAATATCAGGTTTTAGGGAGCCACACCACACATGACTTTTTTTATTTCAGTTTTAGTTAGATTTTTAGTAATTGTGTTCATCAATCTGTTATTTTTTTACATTTATATTCAACTAAAATTCCATTTTTGTTTTAGTATTAGTCATTTTAGTACTTTTATTTTGCTGCTAATTCAATATTTCAGATTTGTTTTCATTTCTTCTGCCATCTAATATTTGTGTTATGTCAGCTTTATTTCAATTTACCTTCAATTATATTTTCATTTTAGGTAACAATTACAAAACTTTTTTCCTTATTTAAAACTTAATTCAAAAATGTGAAACATGTTCATCATAAATAAGGTGTACTGAACGTATTGCATGTATGAATTGCATGTTTTATGTATTTTGTGAATAATCCAGACATAAAATTAGCTTTACCTCATTGACCCTTCCTCACAATTTTCCATGTTAGCTAATGTGCACTTAACACATATTAATATTTTTGCTCATTTCAGAAAAAGCCCCTCACTGCTGTCATAAAAGAAGTTTGCGACAAGTAAGTGTGTTTTTGAGGTGTTTGTGTGTTTTTTCCATCGTGGAAACATCCATGTACATTTTTCCGTGATGTGAAATACCTGTTTTTGTAAAGGGTGTTGTATTATTTTTGAAGGTGGAATCTTCCGGGTCCTGACAACTATGCTCTGCAGTATGCAGATGGGATCCAGACGTACATCACTGAATCTGTAGGTCATTTCCATCATCCTGAGTTTAAACTATAGTGTATGAGTTTGTTAGTGTCTGTGTGTCGACTTTAATCCAGTAATGTGTGCGTCATTTATCTGAGGGTGTGTTGTTGACCGTGGGTGGGGTCAGACATGGGATGAGAGCTGATGGAAGTGTGTAATATGATGAATCTGTATCATCAGATGTGCGTGTGAGTGAAGTGAGAGTGTGGAGATGACTTCCCGGACAAGTACAGGCAAAGGCTTGAATTACAGCTGTGCACATAAACCACCAAGCCTTGGGCTGCATCCCAAATAGGCTTTTGCAGACGCTCGCTCTGAGAGTTTGTAAATAATGTGTAATAATGATGCGATACTGTATAGACAAACACTACATATGATTCCTCTGCCGTATTTAATCAACACTGTACTGAACCCTGTCTGTCTGCATCTGTTTTAATTGACTATAAGTACTTTCTGTCCATCTTTTTCTTTTATTTTATCTGTCATTCTCTCTTTCTGTCTTCTTTCTTTCATTCTCTTCCTCTCTTTCTGTGTCTTTCTGTATGGTTTTCCTTTTTTCTTTCTCTTTTTCTCTTTTTCTTTCTCTTCGTCTCTGTCTGTCTCTCTTTCTCCTTTTTCATTCTGTCTTTCTCTGTTTGTCTTTTCTTTCTTTCTTCCTTCCTGGCTGTCTTTGTGTTTATTTATTTTACATTCTGCCCTTATCCGTGTCTCTCTTTGGTTTCGTGCTGTCCGTCTCTTTATTGCAGACATCGGTGCCAGTGATAATAATGTCTAATAATAACAGTATCACTTCCTGTACACTGACTGTTGGCTGCCTGTTTGACTTTTGTTCTAGAACCGCCTCGACATCAAAAACGGCAGCATCCTCCGCTTAACCAAAGCCCCAGTGAGTGTCACACAACCTCATGTGCCCAAAATGGTCATTTTCCAACCATAGTTTGACAGCGACCGTGTTTAACCTAAATAGTGTATCTAAACACATCTGTTTGCCCAGTCTTTGTTTCAAATGTACACAACCACAGTGCTGTGTAATGACCATGTTTCTTGCTCGGTTGTGTTTGTCAGGGTCGTTGTGCTGAAGATCTGTATAAAGGCATTCAGAGTTCAGACTCCGGCGTGCGCTGTGACTCTCTCAAGCTGCTGGCTGATGTCTCCACCGACATCACATTCGCCCAAGAGTTTATCAGCCGTGATGGACACTCCCTGCTCGTCAAGATAGTAGAGGATGCTCATGAGTCAGTTTCCTGCCTGCTTTGGAGAGTTTTATTGCAGTATAGATTTAAAGTTTAAATCAATTAAAGTGTTTTGTGTGTGTGTGTGTGTGTGTACAGGGCTCCACTGATAATGACACACACTCTAACTGCTTTTATGGAGCTCATGGATCATGGCATTGTGTCCTGGGAGAATCTGTCCAGTGTCTTTACCAAAAAGGTAAATACAGTACGAACAATCTGTATCCGTCTTTTTTTTTTTTATGACTTGCTAAATACATAATTCAGTTTGATTAATTGCCGCATTCTCTTTTTTTTTTGTATAATATCTTTATATAATGACCACAGAGGTGTCTTTTGTTATTGTTTATTAATTATATTATTAAGCGACTAATAAAAGGTTTCCTACATCTCAAGTCTGTTTAAAACTTTCATTCTTAATTGAATTTATTTTTTACTAATAGGTTTTTTAAATTACCATTTTATATTTATTATTGCCAAACAATTATTTATTATTGTTTATTAATTGAGCTTATCATTAGGGCCGGGACTTTAACACGTTAATTAAGATTAATTAATTACACAAAAATAACGCGTTAAATTTTTTTAAATCGCATTTATTTTTGCACCGCGGAACGTTTCTCACTGGATGAGTCTCGGCGGACCGATTATACTGGAACACCAACTAGCATTTCTAATGTTCTAAATGTACTTAAAAGTAGGGATGCACCGACCCAGATCGACCGATATGTTCGCTCGTTTGGTCAGTAAAGCCGTCCTGTAATCAACGGTAAATGCCATCAGGTGCGTGATTTCACATTGAGCTGTATATACTACACACAGCTGTTGTTCACTGACGAGCTGCGCAGATCCACGCTGATAATGAAAATGTTCTTGCGCAGCTCGTCAGTGAACAACAGCGAGCTGCGCAGATCCACGCTGATAATGAAAATGTTCTTGCGCAGCTCGTCAGTGAACAACAGCTGTGTGTAGTATCTACAGCTCAATGTGAAATCACGCATGGCACTATATTGGTGTGTTGGACTTGGTTGAACAAAAATAAACAATATTTTGCTGCTTAAGCTTATGTATTCAGTCATTATTCACTGGTATATTAAAAATCCAAATGAAAAAACTTCTCACTGTTCTCAGGACAAATATTTATATGCGATTTAAAATGCGATTAATTTCGATTAATTAATTACAAAGCCTCTAATTAATTAGATAAATTTTTTAATCGAGTCCCAGCCCTACTTATCATATTAAGAAGATCATTTTTGCATTTCTCTGAATCAATTTATTATTTCTGTTTAATATTTCTTAGGAATTGTTGTTAATAAACTAATTGTTGTTAATGACTAATAAAAATAAGTCGCAAAAACTTGCTTATTTATTATGATACATGTCTATGTTTGTATTGTGATGCGTTATATGAGCCTCATAGTATCAAATATATTTTACAAAATGCATTGATGTGCATTGAAGGATTTTTTTTTTTTTAAATGATTACCTGTATCTATTTTTATCTATTGACTTGTGTTCATTTTTCAGATCGCCAGTTTTGTGAATGCAAAGGCTCTGGATACGTCCATCCAGCAGGTGTCACTGGCTATCCTGGAGAGCATGGTGCTCAGCAGCAGCAGTCTGTTTCATGAGGTCAAACAAGAGATCACCCTGGAGAGGCTCATTTCCCATCTACAGGTGTAAGTACAGAAGAGCACTTGCATTAACTGTTTTAACAGTGTTGACTTTATGGGTGTGGAAGAGGAACCACAAGTAGTTGAGGGTGTGAAATACAGCAGTAGATGATTCTATATTAAGGTTTGAAAACAAAGACTAGCATACAGTTATAGTAGTAGTAGGTTAATATCGGTTCTCGTTGCTTTCAGTACTAAAGTACAGCAGTTATATTAAAAGTAAATTTAATAATAATTATTATTATATAGTTAATTTCACATATTAATAACATTAACAATGATTGTATTTCTGTAGTTTTAAATCGCTTAGCAGTTGCATTGCATTCAAAGTACATTTGAAGAGAGAATTATTTCTAGAGGGCGTAATTGTCAAATAAATGTTACTTCCCTTGTCATGCAAGTGAATGTTTCTTCCTCTTTCTGGTAATACCTTCTGGGTAAGCCCATTGTGTAGATATTTATAACATTTAAGATGTGTTGGATTTTGAAATCAGCATTCTATATGAACATGAATGTCTCATTTTGTCTGTTTTTGCCGAATGTACCGTAGAACAAACCAGCAGCTGCAGACTAAAGCCATGGCTCTGCTGATGGCGATGCTGCTGGCCGGTGGCGAGGCGGACAGACAGGTGAGAGCTGGAGAGGTTTTTGTTGTGTCTCGCTGATGATATCTTGGTTTTGCTGTCACTGTCTGTTGCGAGAGACACAGTGCAAGCGAAATTAGTTCCCTTTTATTAGTTAAAGGCTGATTATGGGTGTTTGAGAACGGTTTTGCTAGTAAAACATTTCTGTTAGAAGAAAGCGTGATTGAAATTTGCCATCAGTGAAGTAAATTGCATTTTAAAAGATATTAAAATAGACAATGGTTGTTTGAAATTGTAATATATCCCAATATTGCAGTTCTTACTGTTTTTGTTTTTGAAATCAAATAAATACCGCATATGAGATCTTTCAAAACATCTTCAAAAACATATTTTAGCATGGCAGGTTATATTTTTATGGCTTATGGTAAAACATTTACAGCTTGAAAATGTTCTTGTACAGGTAATTGATCTTGGGCTCAAACAAATAAATATAACATTTTTATATTTGCATGCATGCACACACACTTTTTGTACAAAGTATATAAATGTATTTAATATATAAACAAAAGATATATTTTTCTCAAATATGTACATGAACGTGTGTGTGTGTGTGTGCGTGTGTACATATTAAATTTGAAATCATTGTCTATTTCAGGAGCTCTTTGAATTTCTTGAGAAGAGGAGCCTACGGCAATATATCCACAAGGTGGATTAGTTCATAATAATACTTCCTATTTCACTGAACATTTCCCATTTGATTAGAATAAATAGTAACTATCATGTATCTTAATTGATGCTGTTTGTAGAACATCATCCACAGCTCTAGTTCAGTTGGAGATGAGATGGCCCACTACCTGTATGTGCTGCAGACGGTCCGTCTGAACCACCTGGAGGCCCGTATGAGGACGCCTCTGGACTCCTACAACCAGGTTCACTCTCCTTCTGCAGCTTCATTTGACTGTTGAGTTGCTCAAACACCTGTATTTCTCACACACACATACACGCATTTCTCTGGTATCTTGCAGGAGCAGAGGGACATGCTTCATGGGCTCAGGCAGGCGGCGTTTGAGACAGACAGCGAGAGTGGTCTGAGTAACGAACGCAGGCGTTCCCTCTGCGCTAAAGAGTTTAAGAAACTCGGCTTCTCTGTGAGTACGAAAAACAAAGTTTGTACGTGAGAACACTGCACATTAACAAAGCTTTAATTCGAGTCTGTTTTTTGTTGGTGTCAGAATAATAGTAATCCTGGTCAGGACCTGAGCCGGTGTCCTCCAGGTCTCCTGGCGTTGGACACCATGGCTTATTTCGCCTCCCGTTACCCTGATGCTTACAGCAGGGTGAGTGGTTATAATGTTATCTAGCCGTTGAATGTCACTATATTAGTATGTATCGACCCATAAGTCTCTGTCTCTCTGTTTCAGTTTGTGCTGGAGAACAGCAGCAGAGAGGACAAGCACGAGTGTCCGTTTGCCCGCAGCAGTATCCAGCTCACCCTCATCTTGTGCGAGATCTTGCGCATCGGAGAACCCCGTGAGTGAACTGACACAGCATTAGAGATGGTGCCGATGATCAGAGATGATTTTATAGCTTGGGTTATGTCCTGATGGGGAAAAACATTGTTGAGATATGACTTCATCACTTATTATTTTTGATTTGTGCATTATATTTATGTATCATTGCACAATTATTTAGAATTTGTCTTGTCATTTAACTCCTTTTACTCTTGTCTTGGCACTTCTGCAGCCTCTGAGACCGGTTCAGACTATCATCCCATCTTCTTTGCTCAGGACCGGCTGCTTGAGGAGCTTTTCTGCATCTGCATTCAGCTCCTCAACAAGACGTGGAAGGAGATGAGAGCCACGCAGGAAGACTTTGATAAGGTAGATCTGCACCTCCACCATCTCTGTGCTGATATGGACTTTTTCACATCCTCTGTGCTTTCATTGTGTTGGTCATCTCTTACTGAAACTATACGGTATTTCACATCATTGATAGCTTATTACCCTTCTGAAATCCATGTAGAACTTATTTTTGCACCATATAATATATCTTTTAAAACAATAATAATAATAATAATAAAAAAAAAATAAAAAATAAAAATATATATATATATATATGTATACATGTATATATATATATATATATATATATATATATCCAGCTCATTCTATGAACTGAAGTGCCATCCCATTCCTAACTCATAGAATTCAATATGATGTCGGTCCACCTTTTGCAGCT
>JAUCNO010000585.1:3774023-3787640 GCA_032353835.1 Enteromius viviparus | reverse complement strand
ACACGTCGGTGATTCTCTCAGATCGCGTCTTTGATAGTTTACACTGTGTGACAGTCACTCGCGTGAACGAGCACCGACTTGCCTGTGCTTTTGGGCATTTGTCGGCGATTTCTCAAAACCTGTCGGAGAGTCAAAATCGGTGCAGATGAGAGCCTGACCGGCCGGTCACCGATCTGGGCCGGTCATACAAAAATCGGCCGATTCCGATCACTAGCCGGTTAATCGGTGCATCTCTACCTGTAATATTTTCTTATAAGGCATTTTTGTAAAAGTTGCTTAAATATCTTAATTTAACTAATTCCTAGTCCTGGCTTAAGCTAAGCCCTGTTTGTGAAACCGGGCCATAAAGTCAGAATCATGAGATTTTAAACTCATAAAATTATAAGAAATAAACTCATTATAAGAACACATCAGTTTTACTTTCCTTCAAAAGTGGACTTTATAAATCGCAATTCAAATTTGAATCTCACATTTCTGAGGAAAAAATGTATATCACGCAATTGTCAGAAAAGTCTGAATTCCGAGATTTCTTTTTCTCTCAATTGCAACTTTATATCTCGCAATTCTGACTTTATAACTCTTTTTATGAGTTTAAATCTTTTTTTTTTTAGTTGTGAAAATGGGCTTCAAAAAAAAAAAAAAAACTTTTCAACATTGATAATAAATCAGCCTATTAGAATAATTTCTAAAGAAATAACAGCAATAAAATTAAACACTGATTTGTCATATCAATGCAGTCGTCATGTACAGGGTTAGTCAGATTCTTTTTTTGTTGTTGTTTTATATAGTGTTAATAATGTGGTTTTCTATAATATCTCTCAGGACCGTAACAAGTGAAATATATGAGCATTGACCTCCGAGTCTGAAGTGAGCAGTGTCTCTTCTAGCAGAGCGAGCGTGTCGCTGCATTTCTGTCTGTCACAGCTGGACGCTCACTACAAAAAAGACCCATCATTTCAGTGTCCGTTTCTCCTCCCCTGCTGGTTCATTCAGGCTTCCCCATCTCCCCTTTTCAGTTAGCCTTCATTTCTCTTGACCTGATCCTCAGAGACGTGTTGTTGGGGGGTGAGCAGGGTTAAGAGGTTTGTGTGTGTGTGTGTGTGTGAGTTTATTGGAGAAGACAGGCACGCTGTAGGACTTTTTTTAAACGATCACACACAATGTAAGGCGTCTCTTTGTTTTTTATTAATCAGATTTGATCCTGTTGTTTAAAGGTGATGCAGGTCGTCCGGGAGCAGATCACCAGGACTCTGTCCAGCAAACCCACATCTCTAGAGCTCTTCAAGAATAAGGTGAACGCTCTGAACTACAGCGAGATCCTCAAACTGAGACAGACAGAGAGACTCCACCAGGAAGAGACGCTTGCTCCACCTGTGCTGTAAGTAGTTTCTGAACCTTTGAATCAATTGCATCACAAAAATGATTCGCTGTATGATTCACATATAATAAACATGCATAGCGCACACACACTTATATTACATAAACAAAAACGTTCATTATGGATGCAATTAATCGTTTGGCAGCGCTATTAAAACTCATCCAAGATCAGGTAAAAACCTTAAAGATACTGATTTATGTAGAGATCGCCACCCCCTAGTGGTGAACCATTGCAGTATCTGAAAGTAACAAAGGTTTGTCGAATAGTTTGATCTGTGGTCTGAAACAAACGTTTTGAAAGCAGCTATCGTTAACTGTTCAGAGTGTGTGACTGGCAAATGTCTCTCCATCACATGCATTTTCTTGTTGTGTTTGTATTCAGTGAGCTGAAGGAACGTCTGAAACCGGAGCTTCTGGAGCTCATCCGACAGCAGAGACTGAACCGTCTGTGTCACGGAACACTCTTCCGGAAGATCAGCAGCCGGCGGAGACAAGGTGAGACGCCAAGATCCTCCCAGACACCAATCAAATATGATCAGGATCTGGAGCAGTTGTTTATTATTTTATTTGTTTCAATTACACCCCAGACAAGCTGTGGTATTGTCGGCTCTCTCCTAATCACAAAGTCCTGCACTATGGAGATGTGGAGGAGGAGACGGAAATGCCCTCCATAGAGGCTCTTCAGGAAAAGAGTGAGTCTGACTGCTTTAGAATGAGCTTTCGGTGACCTTAAGCGAATAAATCGTTTGATTTTGATATCCCCTTCAGTTCCTGTCGCAGACATCAAGAATGTGGTAACAGGGAAAGACTGTCCTCACATGAAGGAGAACAAGGGAAAGCAGACTAAGGTATGATGCTCATGTTCTTTTCTTTTAGTGGTTTCTGTTCATTTAAAACATTTAAATAAAATCAAAATTGATCATTTATAATTTCAAAATATACCAATTATTATTTTTTTGGCATTCTTTATTTGTTTATGTGGTGTTCTTAAATTATACTTCTATAAAAATAAATACATTAAAGCAATTTGTGTGTGTGTGTACATGTATAAATATATTATATTTATACATGTAATAATTTTATAATAACAACAAAATAAAAAAAATTCTGATAGTTGTCTAAATGACAAAAAACTAATGGTTAATAATTGAAAAAAAAGCTTTTAAAATATTTTAAAAGCTTTATAGAAAAAATATTGCTCAATAGCAAAACTAAAATAAATTATTTTAAAGTTTATAATTAAATTTAGGCATGACCTTATAAGGTAATAACCATAACAGTTTTATGGATATTAATTTAGTTTTTTTTTAATATTTAAAGTGTTTTGAAGTTTGAATATTAGATGATAGCAATCTAAATGGAAAAATATGTACTTAAATAAAAATATGAATATTGATGGATAAATACTTGAAATTTAGCATATTTAGTTATTGTAAATCCTTTTTACAAAAAAAAAAAAACAAATGTTGTATTTTTGACATTAAAATTGAAGCTGTGCAAACTCAAAACAGGTGGTAAATTACCATAATGCATTGCCTTTAAAACACTGGCTGTGCAAAAAAAACCAAAAAAGGTTTTGTGCTTTCATTAGATGATAAACGGCTCTGTAACTGTGTCATGGTTTGTGGTTCGTTTTGCAGGAAGTGTTGGACTTGGCTTTCAGTATCACATATGATGTCGAAGAATGTAGCTTGAATTTCATCGCCTCTTCCAGAACAGATGTGAGCTTAATCTATTTTTCCCTCTCGTGAGCTACTGGGCGCCTTCTATTATTGTAGTGATAACGGAGCTAATTTAACTGACTGGGGGAATAAAACCAAGTATTATTTACCAAAAGCTCCAATTTCATCTTTCAATTCTTGTCTTCCAGTTCTGTCTGTGGACCGACGGCCTCAGTGTGCTCCTAGGTAAAGACATGAGCAGCGAGAGCATGCGCAGCGAACTAGAGATTCTCCTCTCAATGGAAATCAAGCTCCGCCTCCTCGACCTGGAAAACGTCCCAATCCCAGACACAGCACCGCCAATCCCCAAACCACCCAGCAACTTCAATTTCTGCTACGACTTCAGCCAAGCCGAACAATAACACACCAGCCGTTACTGCATTGCTAAGACGGGAAACAACAGGAAATGGCCACTCGGTGGCAGCAGAGATGCAGGTTTCAGTTACGGAGACATTTGATAGCATCACAGGGCTTGAAATGAGAGAGAAAGAGCACTTTGTGATGGCTGAACGCGTTTATTCTGTGGTGTGATGCTGTGCTGTAATATAAGTGCCTGCAGTGAATAATGATGACTGTTTTTAATAACGTGTTTTATCTAACGTGCCTTTTTTGTTAAATCTCATATAACAGACCTGTTTGAAATTCTCAGGTCTGAACGCACATTTTTCGTCGTACTTTTTCCCTGTTTTGACTTATTTAGCTTTTACCAAATGTGTACTCAAAGGCATTAAATCAAAGTTTATTTGGAAGGGGATAAAAAAAAAATCTTATAAACATTTGTGCTTAATGTTGGCATCTTTATTCATTCCCTTCAAGAGACTCAAAATGGTACTCATCTAGTATGATGTTTTACAGTTGAATTTTTATTGCAACCACTGATTAATAGTTTATCATGGAAAGAGCACTGATGTGCCTGGAACATTTTATGTTTCTGTTTATACCAATGCATGTGTGGCATTATAGGTTGGTAAAGTCTGTTGCATTATTAGGTGCATATTAAAGGTCAGAGAGCTGGATTTAATAGGTGATCAACAAATCTGGTACTGAAGTGGGATTAAATTCCATATGGAAAATGGTTCGGAGATATTTTGTGTGTTGTTAGAGGAGTAGTGTGGCCAAGTGGTTATTATCAGTGTGATTGAATACAGCTTTCAGCTTCGTCACATAATCATATTTCCAGTTTACTTGATGTATTTAACTTCCAGTTGCTCCGTTTTGAAATAGCCAGCTTCCCTTCAGTTCAGAATGCCACTAGCCTTGTAGGAGTGTTTTGGTTTTTGTATGGGAGATAATCATGTTTTTCTTTTTTTAAAGGTCGTGCCGTTTTATGTTTTGGCTAAAGAACTAAATCTAGTTTCATCGCCACGTAACAAGCACTTCATAGTGATCGTGTTGATTTATAATGCATACAATGTATCAAGATCAAAAATATGTATTCTGTGGTGCCGTTGTAAAGCGCATTAATGGAGCTGACAACTTTGTGGAAAATACAAATGCTTATGTAATCTGCTGATTTTGTCTTCTTTTGTGGGTTTCACAAAACTAATGAAAACATTGATCTAGCAAAAACGACACATGTACTGTATTTGCTCTGTATATAAACTGTTAAACTTCTTGATTTAACGATGGGGCCACTTTACCAGCTGACAATGGTACGTCATCAAGATTTGTTTGTCCTTTGTATGGAATAAAAGAGTATATATATATATGTTATTATAATAGTCTTTTTTTGTATCATTACAAGTCAGGTACTGGTCTATTAAGAGAACTCAATGGAAAGGCGTTGCTATCATTTTGCTACGCTGTTGATATATTAATGTCATAAACTTGAAATGAACTGTCCCTACAATGGCATCTGCTTAAGTGTTTTAATTTAAACTGAATTAGAATATATATGTGGATAGTGTCATTTCAGGTTTGAAACATGACATGGTTTTAGTTACAGGTTGCGCTGAGGAACAAAACAAGACCTTTGACCTTTACTTTTAGCCACGTAAACCTGAACGTTCCCCCCTTACCTGCCGCTGATAAAACACACGTTGTGAAGCGTGGCCTTATAAGGACTGCACAGTGAGATGAAATAATGAAAAGACCAAAAAAATAGAAAAATATTATAAAATATTTATTGACGTATACTGCCTGGAAGTAGTTTTATATCTACTAATCAATAGCAGATTATGTTTACAGTACTACTGGATTCATTTCAAATGTTTGGACCATCAGAATCATTCAGAAGCAGTGACTGTCCAATTACACAATTACAGTCCTGTGCAAAACAATATAGCAATTAGGAAGTGATTACTATTTAATACCTGAGTTTTTAATATATTTTCACCGTTTGTAGTGCAGGGGTTGGGTTCCAGGAGTAAAGCTCTGGTCATTTTCTCCGTAATGGAACCGATTTTAAACCATGATTTGTAAAGTAGACATTATTTCAACTTATTTTTAAAATAACAGCAAAATTTGTGGTGGAAAAACTACGTTTCCCATGATGCTGTGCAGAAAGTACCAGCAATCAGAGTAAAGGTGAGCAGCTCTGCATGGAATCATATTTTTTGTAATAACCTTTAAATATATCGTTTCTATGAATATAATCAATGATTTTAAATGTACAAGGGCCTTTTTCATAAAACAAGTTTACCCAATAAGCCAGGCTTATTTCTGTAAGTCGGGCTTATTTTGAAATAGTGCTGTCACACAATTAAATGCATTTAAAAAACTATATTTTTGTACTGTGTATATTAATTATGTACATATAAATGCACACAAATACAGTATATATAAATAAAAATATATATATTTGGATTCAATTAATCACGATTCATTGTCTGACATCACTAATTTCAACCAGATCAATAAACTAACCTGGATTATTTAGTAAACTTGTTTTACGGAACAGACCCTGGATCTATACTTCAACGTTTTTAATTAGATTGTCATTCGTAATTCTTCATGGTATAATAGTTCTTTCCTTCAGTCAGTTCCTTGTCCACTTTTCGAATGGTTTTGCTCATGTCTTCAAACGTTTTTGAAGACTTTTTTTTTTTAAATCCCTACGTTAGCAATGAACAGAAAAATTACTTTGTTGCTGAAAAAGCCACTCTATTACAGAATCATAGTACCATAGTAAAATCTGCACCGTTGGCAAAGCGAAACTGGACTTTCTCGAGGAAGGGCAGCCGGGACTGGAGGAGGTCCACCTGGTGCACGGTGATATCCTTACACATGGACACATCGAGGGTCCGGAGTCTGTCGCAGTGCAGCGCGATTATAGAAAGAGTTCTGCAGAAACACATTGAGCATGTTAAGCAGAGCTCATTTATTAGGTACAAAAACACAAGGCTGGATGATGCCACTTACTCATTAGTAACCGCATCGCAGCAGGCCAGGAACAGGTGTTGCAGTCTGTGGAGGAGCGGAATGGCCCGTGCCATGCCCTGGTCACTGATCTGGGGACAATGGCTGAGTGCCAGGCTGGTGAGGCTCTGGCAGTGATAGGCTACGGACACCAAGCTGTCATCGCTGATCTCAGGCAGCATACAAAGCGAGAGGCGCTGCAGGTCTGGGAAATGAATTACCTGGGGTGGCCAGGAATATTTTGACATTATTTCTTGTGCCATTTTTTTTTAAAGTAGATGCTTTAACCTCTGAGGTACCGACCTGTGTGATACTGGTGTCAGTTAACTTGGAGCAGGCCGACAGGTCCAGTTCCTGAAGACCCCTGAGGGCCAAAAGAGACGCTCCTTCTTGATGCTCCCTAAAGGCCCCGAGGTCCTCCTCGGTCACAAGACGCGGCTTCTCCTGGAAAGGCAGACTGGGAGGCTGGAAAAAGCCCATGTTTCCAAACGTCCTAGTAAAGCTTGGGCCTTTATCCTCCTTCACATTTGGGGCATTTATGAGCTAACTGTGTGCAATTATTATCAAAGAACTTTATGTGTGACCCTGGGCCACAAAATTCGAATAATTTCTCGAAATTGAGATTTATACATCATCGGAAAGCTGAATAGATAAGCTTTTCCACGATTCTTTAGGACAGGACAATATTGAAATTGAGATACCTGGAATCTGAGGATGCAAAAAATTCTAAATACTAAGAAAATCAACTTTAAAGATGTCCAAATTAAGTTCTTAGCAATGCATATCACTAATCCAAAATGAAGTATGGATATAATTATGGTATGAAATTTACAAAATATCTTCATGGAACATGATTTTTACTTAATATCCTAATGATTTTTGGCATAAAAGCAACATTGATAATTTTAACCCATACTATGTATTTTTTGCTATTGCTACAAATATATCGCAGCAACTCAAGACTGGTTTTGTGGTCCAGGGTCACATATTAGTTCTAAGAAAACAAAATAAAACGGGGCAATCCCACCTCTTTGTCTCTTGGTTCACAATCTTTGGTGGGCTCCACCATTCCCAGCAGTCCCCAGTCTGAGATCTCCTTGCACCAGCCGAGCCGTAGCACCGTCAGTGCAGGGAGGTACGTTGCGATGGCACGAACGCTCAGGTCAGTGAGGTAGACACAGGACGTGAGGTCTAGCTCTCTCAGGTTACAGCCGAGCAGCTGCGTCAGGGAGAACACAACTGTATCCTGTTTGAGAACACAGTTAGCGAAAAGGCAGATGGTGCAAAAAAAAAAAAAAAAAAAAAAAAATTCAATTAAATTATGCAACACAAAAATAGAACACACACACACACACAAATATATATATATATATAGCTATATACACTGTATATATATTTATATATCCTAAATAGGCTAATATTTTATAGTATAGCAATCTAATAATTATTTTTTTACTATTTATCTTAATTACAAATTACATAATTATATAATATTCTCACGTCTATATAAAAATACCTTTATAAATTATTTATTGAATAAAATGTTATAAATTATATTTTGTGTATACATAAAGTTTTGCAAATTAACTAGGCATAACATTATAATTTCAAATATGAAAAAAGTGTAATTTTAAAAATCTGTTAAAGATCACATTTTACAGTTAATAAACTATTAGTGTTTTTCAAGATGAGAGGTAAATGAGAGGTAGTTGATGGCAAATGTAATCTTAATGTAAAAGTAGGAAATATGAACAGGAACCATTAAATACATAATATAATCCCAAACAGTTGTTCAAAAAAATCTGTAATACTTGCTAAAATTATAATTTTTTTGTGTATACATGCCATTCAACACTTTGTGCCTCACCCTCATATAAGTGCAGTTTCTAAGGCTAAGGCTTTCCAGCCGAGCCCTGGGCTGTGGAGAGGACAATCCCTTGACCAGGTCTGCACCACTGACATGCAGACACTCGGACAGATCCAGACTCCTCAAGCTCGGCAGCGTCATCAGCTCGGCCAGGCCTTTATCTGTGATCTTCCAGTCCTGCGATAGGCACAGCGAACGCAGCTCCTTTAGCTCAGTGGCTACAGCCAGCACTGTCCTACTGGTTAACTCCGTACAGGCTCGGAGGTCCAGCGTCCTCAGACCGTTCTGCTGCTTGCAGAGGATTTCCATGGAGTAGTCTGTCAGCTCTTTGCAGCCATGGAGACTCAGGTCCTCCAGACGCAGACCGGGCACCTGAGCGATGGAGCGGAGCGACTCGGGAGTGATGCTGGTGCGACTCAGGTCCAGGCTGTGGAGTGTAGCGGCCTGCTTCTGCAAGAGACTCAGAAGGTTACGGAGGGAAACTAGAGCGGAAGAGCCAAACCCAACAGGGCAACCTCGATATGGGTCGAACTCGAAAGCGATGTGACATCCGGCCAGGGACAGACTGCATAACCTGGGCGTGCAACTAGTCAGGCGGTTAAACGAGAGGTCTGAGACATAGCGCAGATCAGACAAATCCAGTTCCTCTAGATTACTCAAAGCATTCTGGACCTAAAAAAAAAAAAGATTGTATTAGATGGCATTACATTATAAGATGGTATAAGCATACGTTATGTATTTTTTTATTTATTTATTTTTTTGAAAATGACCTTTCATGCAGTGTCTAACAGTTCTACGTGAATGAAAACATTGGGCAAAATGTTACATTTGAAAGCGCACTGTGTAAAATGTTGGTCTCTCTGTTGTTGAACAAACAAGGTAAAAATAAATGCATATTGAACATATATTCATATTGTTGTTCCATAACCCATAATAATAGGGGGAATCAAAAAAAAAAAAAAAATAGATTTCCCAAAATAATGTTTTTTAGACTGTAAACATTTAACTACTACAGTTCATAAAAGTCCATAATAACAATTGGAATGTATATTTATACTAAGCGCAAATAGCCTGACTTGTTGGCAGAGGCCATTTACACTAACTCCGCCCACCACCGTGTGATTGGACTAGGCAAAACTGGTAACGGTAAAGCTTGTGCCTACCAACGCAGGTTCGAATCCACCTTATTTTCTCCATTTTTAAATCTCATATCACATTGGAAAGGCATTTATTTTTAATTTATTATCCAAATAAGGTGGCATCTAATTAAACATTTGGAATTAAATCAGTAATTTTTACTCAATACGATATTAATACATAAGGTTTAATCAGATCTTTGCCAGATCAAATCTCTGTGTGGAACACTGGCAGACAAAAATTAATTAAACAATTAGTTGCAAAATTAATGTTTGGAAATGTAAACTGAAATTTCCTACTGATGCACTACAGCAAAAGCTAGAAATAACTGACTTGAAAACATTCATTTTGGTCCCCACAGTAAATTGCTTTGGATAAAAGCATCTGGTAAATTCATAAATTTTAACACAATCAAGAGACCACAACCTTAATTTACAGAATAAAAATTACATTTAAGTAAGGTTGCATAAAGGAGGATTTTTTTGTCCAAAACAGTTTCAGATAGGAAACTTTCAGAACTTTTTTTTTGGAAAGTTTCCAGAAACTTTCCCTTTGCAACAGTAATTTTGAGATGTAACCTGTCTACGGTGCTCGTCTCTTGACAAAAAAGCTCCGGACATAAAGAGGCTGTCCAGCCCCTGGAGGTCCAGCTTGCGGAGGCCAGTCAGATGTGGTAGGAGGCCCAGCAGTGAGGCCTCTGTGATGCTGCTGCCAGGTAGAGCCAAACTGTTCAAGCGAGGGCCGAGGTGAAGCCCCACCTCCAGAAGTACTCGTCTTGACAGGCTGGATCCATCAAGATGGCTGATGACTAGACCACAGCGACGGCGCCTTGCAAGTGCACGGATAAAGTCCAGTGAAGATGTGGAAACAGGGAACTTGAAAGTGACATTTTTCTGTGGTAAACCGACAGCAATACGAACAATTAGGGAAGCGGACTACACACAGAAAAGGAATAATGTTTAGATCATGTACAGCAGATGCATCTAGAATAATGAGAAAAACCTGAAACTGGTGGTCTTGGCATGCATTATACCAACTCTTACAGACCAGTGACGCCTCCTTTCGATCCGTTACATGAAGGAAACTCAATATGTAAGAAATGATCTGAAGCAGAAAGAAGAAAAGTCATAGGTGGACAAGTAGGATGTCAATTCACAGATTTATTACTTACTTAAATATTTTTTCAGTATGTTTCAAAACAAATGTCATAAACTATTTGGTTTATCATTTTAAATATTGTTTTTATTTTATATAATATGAATATGTTAATAGTTTTATTGCTTACATGTAGTTTAAAATCCTGTTATAGACTGTTTAAAAGCAGGTTTCATTGTGATAACTTATCCAATATACAGAAAATCACATCAAATCTAACCTATACTAAGAAGTTAGTATTAACTGGAGTAAAAATGTGATGTCATTCTGCATATCCATTCAGTGCTATTTATATGGTTCAGTGTCAAAAACATGCTGCCTTACGATTAACGTTAAACCCCAATGTAATGAAAGTGTATAACGTTAAGTCTTCAGGGACTAGGTTAGCTTGACTCACCTCAGCAGGTAGATGTGGACTCTCCATGACTATGAGCTCACCTCAGTCATTTGGTCTTCTTAACATTAATATCAATTTAATGTCAATATTAAATCGTTGAAACAGTTTAAGATTTTTTATCATTAAATCGCTTCACAGGCTGGCAGGTCGTGGACTGTCTTGCTGAACATTCGGGAACATCTGATAACAGTCTCCTGTTGTTCCTCCTCACTCACTCACACAGTATTAAGCGATGCAAAAAAACAACAACATTATCCACGCCAAATACCGCGAGTTCACACAAACCTCAAAAATGTACGACAAGCACAAGCCACAATTGAGCAAAAAATAAAAAAAATAACCTACGGACACAGGAAGAGCGGTGGACATCACGTGCAAGCAGCGCGCAAAGTTTGCTGGGAAACGTAGTTTAATGAACGACTGACTCGATTTTTTTGTCGATAGATGGCGCAGTAATTCATGTAAATGAGAACATAAAAATGCAAAATGCATCTAAATAAACACGAATAAGGTCTAGGTCTAGGTCTAATACAATATAACATAATATAGTATAATATAACATAGGCCTAATATAATATAATATAACTATAACATAGTGTAATTTATTAGAATGCTTTTTTTTAAATAATTGCAATAATTGCATCATTTAGTATTTTTTGGAGTGTTTTCCCGTCAGATGTGAAAGATCATAGAAAGATTTTTATGATTATGTAAAACTGACATATTAGATGCAGATGCTTTATGAAATTGTAGATTTGGATTAATTAAAAAAAAACTACATTTTAAATAAGCATAATTTTTTGTTATAAAATGAAGTGTGACATATACATATAGAGAGTAGACGCCCCATGGACCGATACTCTCTATTGGTGCTAACGAGAAATGTGTCCGCCATCAGTGCATTCTGTTTATCAGGTGTAATGAGCTGTCAACGCATTTAAGTAATGATGATGATGATGATGATGATGATGATGATGATGATGATGATGATACGCCTTTATTTGTCACATACACTGAACATGCAGCGAAATGGGACCCCGCCGACCATACACAAACATCACATTGGGGGAGACAGGTTAGTCGAGAGGTAGCAAAGGAAAAATAAGAGAAGTAAGATACATTTTGAAAAGGAGGCCTCAAGGAATTTTCTCATTTTCGCACGGGTTTTTTTGCTGCAACGGTCAAAAATGTTGAAGAAATAAGACTTTATTAAAATAACAAAGCCACCACATCAGACTGCCTCTGATCTTGGGTTGTGAATACAGAACTTATTATACTCCTTTAAAGATGACACCTTTACCCTCCCATGGCGTTGATTGGTCAGCCACCCTTATTTCATCTGATTGGTTGATTATCCCCTCATTTGCATTGTTGGCTATAGTCCAGCACCTCCTCATCCTCCCCATACGTTCCCGCTGGGAGTCGTACTCCCCTTCATAACATTATAAGGCTTCCGTTTGTTTTGAGATTATTTAATTACTTAAGATGACCTTGGTGGCCTTCACCTGGCTCTTGGGCAGTGAAGCTTCCAATCACAGGTCATGAGAACTTCACCTTTCTATATACACCATCTACGCACACACATCCAGGCCTCAACTGTCATAACACCTTATTAAGAGCTTCCATGATTTACATTCGTAAGAGCAGTCCATCAATTCCTTCCATGATTTACATTCATGAGAACTGTCATCTTCCCTATATACGCACACCTATACTCAGATGTTCAGGCCTCAACTCATGTAGCTCCTTATTGAGTATATCAATGTTTTCTTTTGTTAGTATGATTATATCATTTCTACATTTGGTTACTAAAATTCACAGTAATATCAGTTCATATTGCTATTCTCCTTATTAGCTATAATCTGACCAACATCTCAATCTGTTCCCTGTTAAATTTAAGTATTATATTGTTTGTGTACATGTAACTTTGGACAAAAGCGCAACCAAAACCATATGAGGTGTATAGGCTATGATAGGAATTTTGCAATCTATAAATATGATTGAGAAGCAGAAACAGATAGTGACAGTAAATGTATTTTAATAAATTGAAGAAACACTATATGAATATTACATTATTTCATTCTCTCTAGCTCACACCCAAACACACACACACACACTAAAAACCCTGAAAAAGGAGCTTTTTTCTTGTGCTCCCTTTCTGAAGTTCAAGAGAGGTGAGCTTGGCAATGTGGTGGTTCGGTCGAGTTTGGGCTTATTTCATATAATCTTACACGGGCTTTTGATTAGCGCGAGAGAAATGCGAAAATGGATGCTGAGGAGGTTAAACAGAGGCTTGCCACTGGCGATTACGTTTGGGTTGCACCAGCAACTAAAGCGAATTCTGCCAGATTATGACTGACCTAGTATTGGTAGGTTTAGTGTTAGGTGTGGGGGAGGGGCTATGATTAGGGGTGGAGTTAGGATTTTTATTGATTTCAACAAGGGGAGTCAAAATTCTATGGAAGCCCGTTTCCGCCACTTTGAGGAAAAAATATAATTCTGTAAGTCATAATAATGAGAAACTTTCTAATAATAATGACTTAGTATGTCATAATAATGAGAAACTTTCTCATTATTATGAGTTAATATATTATAATATTCATCTG